>JAJMIF010000129.1:0-60720 GCA_030583505.1 Sugiyamaella castrensis
TATTTTATTATAACCTTTACTTAACCCCTTTCGTTCGTTAAGTAAGTGTCCTGTATCTGATCAATTCCCATGTACATTGTCATGAGTGTAGAATAGAACTATGTTAGGCGCGTGTCGTTTAAGGTGTTTATTAGTGTAACCTACGTATAGTTAGTCAGCCTTATTAGGTGGACTAGGTTTTACGTTTAATACTAACACTTTATCGCTCTGACAATATAAGTTACTACTCTGTCCTGCACCCTGTACATTACCACTTTACAGCTAACTTTAAAGAATATGTTTATACCAGACTCAGACTTCAGATTCAGACTCGGATTCACCACACGCGTTGATCGATGGAATTCACGTCAGAATTGCAACGCGTGTTGGTGATATTTAAGTTATTGGTCTTTGATCTTAATCTAGCTATAATCTTCGGAGTTCGTTCAGTGTTCATGTTCGATCTTGATTTTGTCGTCATTTACCTATCTATGTTATAGTTCATTGACGAAATTTATTACATACCCCCACCTTGATCTCCCTTTATGATGTCTGAAAGAATAGGACAGGATCCTGCCTTACCAAGGAGGAGTCTTTCTACGCGTTTGTCTCCACTCCCTCCTAGTACTAGTAGTGCTAGTACCCCTAGGAGAGAGACACTTCGAAACGCTACTGCTAGTGCAATGCCTCATACAATAAGAGGTACTACTCCATTTACTCCGCAAAGACGAATCGGTCGTGAACCTAGTACACCTTATACTATTCGAGCTCTAGCTGCTACTCCTGGACGAAGGCAGTCCCGAGTTGTAAAACCTGCTCCAAAGGTTACACCTCGCGATGATTTGCGTGCTCTAAGTAGAGCACTTGCAGCGGAGAGGAAAGATAATGGGTCACCGAAGCTTGAAACCAGAAACATAATAGCAACTCCAGTAATAACTAAATTTCCTTCTTCAAGGACTGTATCTGAAGAACTTTATAAGAAATTTGATTTTTCTGATGATGATATTGATGTTGATAGAGATGGAAATGGAAATGGAAATGGTATATACACGAACCCTAGTATCACAACGCAGAATAGATTGGTTTCTTTACCAATCTCATCTACTCCGGCAGTAACGCGAGATATCCAATCGGATACTTCTAGAGGGGCAACAGCTACCACTCCTGTGACAGCAGCTTCATTAGGGAATCTTCCAGTTTCTTCAATTATTCGAACAAATCTTCGGCCAGGTCGTCCTGTTATTCCATCAGTCTCATCCTCTACCAATCGAGATAGTAATGCTCAAGATGTCGATATTGAAATGAACCGTAGGATCCGTAATGATAGACTTAGTTTAGACCGTGGTGGAATTCGTGAAATCGATCTAACAAACATAACCTTGCAATCTAATATTTCGTCTCGTCGTGATACATTTGGATTTCCGGTTGGTCGGAGTGGTGGTGATAGCAGTATGATTAGTTCAGGAGATCTTAATAGTTTTCACATTGAATTTGATGAGAGTGATGTAACTAGTACGAATCCCTTAACGACAACTGTGACGACAGATTCTACAGTTTTTGCAACTCAACCTGAAAAGGAAATTGAAAAGAGGGAGCATGTGAACCAATTAATTGGTGGAAATGATAATGATGTAGAACAAGAAGATGATGATCAAGATGATAATAATGACGCTTACGAAGATTATAATAATTATGACGGGGGATATGATAGTGAGGACTATAATAATGATATGACTGATAAGGATGCTCCGAGTACGACGTATCGGAATGATAGCCGTCATTCGGACCACAGTGATCAAAGTGACAACGGTGAAAAAAATGGCTCTGATAGTAACTCTGATGATGATGACAATAATAATGATATGACTGATAAGGATGCTCCGAGTACCACGTATCGGAATGATAGCCGTCATTCGGACCACAGCGATCGAAGTGACCACGGTGAAAAAAATGGCTCTGATGCTAACTCTGATGATGATGACAATAATAATGAGATGATTGATAAGGAGACTGCAACAGATCTTTCAGGTACCGCGTACCGAAATGATAGCTATCGTTCTGACCGTAGTGATTACAGTGACAATGGTGAAAAAGATTTCTCTGATGGCAATAATTTTTATAACGATGACGGTGACGAGGAAGTTAGAAATGCAACTTCTAATATGACTCTTCCTACCAATCATCCTGTTATTGAAACACAGGCTACTTCTAGGGTTAAACCTGCAAGACCTAAAATCGACAGACATGAAACTGCAGTTCCTCGTCGTATTTTAAAAGATATTCTTCATACACTTTCTAGTTCAGTTTTACCTCCTGACGCCTTTGAAGAAGTTATTAATGCCTCGGATCAATTTTTTGGCCAGATTACTAATGACTTGTCTGCCTATGCTGAACATGCCAAGCGAAAGGTAATTGATCCTTCGGATGTAGTACAATTAATGCGTCGGCAGCGAGTTGTTAATGATAATACAAGTGCTTTCTCTCTTGCCCATAAATATCTCCCTGCGGAGCTTTTGATCAAGGTTCAGAAAAATACCTAACTTGAGAAGGTTCTTTATTATTTATTATTATTTATTATTATTATCTATTATGTACATTGAAATATAGAATTTACTATGTTACAAATTTACCGTCATAAGTGTCTTTTGGTGACTGGGTATTAAGAAACCAGGAACTGACAAAACCCCGATAATAATCCAGCTCAGAAGTCATTCCCTCAGTATAGGACAGAGCAATTTTAAACTACTCTACTAGTTGCACCACCTTGTTTTACAAAACGAAAGATATCAACACATGCAGCTGGAGTAACTCCTTGAATACGACGAGCTTGCCCTAAAGTTTCTGGTCTAATTTTCTCAAGAAGAAATCGAGATTCATTAGAAAGAGACATCAATTTCGAATAATCCATATCTCTAGGAATCTGAAGTTCTTCATCAGCAGTTAACGATCGAATCATAGTAAGTTCTCGACTAATATAAGGATAATACTTAGCGTCAATTTCAACTTGTTTGAGAACTTTTGGAGATATTTCTGCTAATTCAGGGATCTCATCAATCATATCAGTACCTTCAAGTTCACGAACTCGTAATACATCAAATCCACTACGCTTATGAGGATCAGTACCCCATTTAAAAGGTTTATTAATCTTTGTTGACCATGCACGATGAGTATAACTTTTAGATAGAAGTAATTTTTTGGCTCGATCATATTCTTGTTTATCATGAACATATCGATTCCATCTTTGATCAGATACAACACCTAAAGATCGACCAATTTCAGTTAATCGGAGATCAGCATTATCAGATCGAACAGTGAATCGGAACTCGGAACGAGATGTAAACATACGATAAGGCTCTTCTACACCCATAGTTACTAAATCATCAATTAATACTCCAATATAACCTTGACTTCTTTTAATCATAAACGGTTCCCTATTATTAGTAGCGGCTCTGCCAGCATTGATTCCTGCAATAATTCCTTGAGCAGCTGCTTCTTCATAACCTGTAGTACCATTGATTTGACCAGCTAAATATAATCCATGAATACGTTTTGTTTCTAAGCTTGGTCTTAATTCACGAGGATCGACATAATCATATTCTACTCCATAACCTGGTTGCAACATTTTAACATTTTCAAGACCTTTAATTGTTTTAAGCATTTCAAATTGAATATCAGCCGGCATGGATACACTAATTCCATTTGGATAAACAATATTTGTATCAAGTCCTTCGGGTTCAAGCCATATTTGATGAGCTTGTTTATCAGTAAATTTAATAATCTTGCTTTCGATAGAGGGACAATATCGCGGACCCTTGACAGTTTCACGAATATGTATAGATTTATCAAGATTATTACGAAGAATAGAATGAGTTTTTTCCGTTGTATGAGTTAAATGACATACTCGCTGATGATTAATTAACTCTATTTTATCATTCATATAACTAAATGGTTGGGGAATCTCATCGCCAGGTTGAATACGAAGTCCTGAATAATCGATAGAATCATGATCAAGTCTAGGAGGTGTTCCAGTTTTAAGTCGACCCATTTGGAACCCGGCAGATTTTAAAGTCCTACTCAAACCAAAAGTCGCTTCTTCACCGATTCGTCCTGCAGGATATACTGTTAGCCCGATATGAATTTCACCAGAAAGAAAGGTTCCTGTAGTTATTACAACTTTAGAGACAGATATAATCTGGCCGCTTTCAAGAATTACACCACAGATTTTTGGAGTGGATGGTGAATCCCCAGAATAATCAATAATAATATCTTTAACAGAATCTTCTATTATCTCAAGATTATCCCTATAATTCTGTAATTCTTTTTGCATTTCTCGTTGATATATTTTCCTATCGATTTGAGCCCGTGGTCCCCAAACCGCTGGACCTTTTGATTTATTAAGAGTTTGGAAACAAATTCCTGCTTTATCAACTATTCTTGGAGATACTCCATCTAAAGCGTCGATTTCTCGCATTAGAATACCTTTTCCAATTCCACCAAAGCTCGGATTACAAGAACAAACCCCGATATTAGCCAACTTGGGAGTAACTAATACTGTTCTCGCACCCGTTCTAGCTGAAGCAGTACATGCCTCAGATCCAGCATGGCCACCGCCTATAACCAAAACATCATTTTGAGGGGCTTTTTCTAATTGATTTTTTAAACAACTGTCCAATGCTATTCCTCTAGAATGGATACGTAAGTTATTGATAGTAATTCTAAGTCCACTTCTAGTTCTAGTACTTGCTGAAAGAGCAGATATACTCCTAAACTGATTTATGAACGGCATAGCAAAATAAAAAATTTTTTATCCTCCTCCCCCTTGACTATTAATAAATAAAACCGTCTATCTAGATGATATCTAACCAGGATGAAAAAAAGGTTGATAACCGGATACTAATGGTGGTCCGCGGACCGGGATGGAGATCAAATTTCATTTTCCTAACCCATTGCTTACTTAGTTAATATATTATGTAATTTTGCAAACATTGATTACGTATTTTTTTGGGCATGCACTAACCACTTAGAAACAATTTAAAACATGTCGTTCAGTCCTTGTGTAAACATGTTTGAAATCTGTTTAGTTGAATTCTCCATTTTTTGGAGGCAAAAGTTAAAACCTGAAAATAAATTGCTGTATCAGAATACTGTCACTAATCTGTTAGCGAGACATGCAGCCTCGAGATCCTTAATCTCAATCTTACAACCCAAGCAGTTAGACGTCTCTTTAGGAAGAAATAGACACACATTCACATTGAGTATGTTGTGTGTTGTGGAAAAGGTATTTAAAGAGAGAATACGGCCTCGTAGCTATCGGAGATACTACATCAGCGACGATTCAGCGTCAATGAACTACAATAAGTTGCTATTAATAATTGCTTAACAAAATATCTCTGCTCCGAATTCACTGATACCAGAGTTGCCTCCGGCGACGATATCGTGCCCAAAAATACATTCGGGATGCAATGTTGGAATATTAACAGTTTCAGATCTTAACCTCGCAGAGGGGAATCTACAAGCTGCGAAGTTTCTTTTTCATTTGAGGCATCATTTTTGAGTGATCGTCAAAATGTGACTCCTCTGCACGAGAACTAAAAGGAACTACACTTGGTTTGCTCTAGAAAAAGTATTTAAGGAGAAGATTTCTCCTGGTTTCTTTCCCCTTCTTCTTCCTCTTTTTTTTTCTTCGGACGTGTTCGCACGTCCCAAAGCTGCGAATTGCTCGTAGTGGGCTGAAACCATCTTAATATTATCTAAAGAACTTGCTACTTAATAAATTGCTTTGTCAGAATATCGCGACTCTCTGTCACTACCTGTCTTTATCAACGTTTCTTAGTTGCCTCTGGTGACTATATCGTAACGCCGCCTGACTGAGATTCCTAATCTCGAACGGAAACAGCTCAGGGATTCTCCAAGAGGAGAGAAGCACAGTTCTGGAAATATTGGTTCTGCAGTAGAAAAAGTATTTAAAGATAGTATTTTGCAGTTTTTTTGTTCTTTTTTCGTTCTTTTTTCGTTCTTTTTTCGTTCTTTTGCGAGCACGCCCAGATCATTTTAAAGGTATTTCGATGTTACCGCCAAATTGCCTACAATAACTTGCTAAATTGCTTCACAAAATTGTCAAAATATCTCTCAGTCCGAATTCACTGATACCAGTATTGAATAACCTCTGAGGGGGCCAAAAGCCTCGAGAACTGAGTTTCATTTTCGTTTGAGGCTATCCCTAAAATAGGCATATCCAGCAAGTGAAAGGAAGACTAAGAGTCGGTTTTTCCTTTGAGGCACGATTGCTGTGTGAGCCTAGCTCAAGAAGCGTGAAATCGCCGAAATGTGACACCTCTGCACGAGAACTGAAAGGAGCTACACTTGGTTTGCTCTAGAAAAAGTATTTAAGGAGAAGATTTCTCCTGGTTTCTTTCCCCTTCTTCTTCCTTTTTTTTTTCTTCGGACGTGTTCGCACGTCCCAAAGCCGCGATTTGTTCATAACGAACTGATACCATTTTAATATTAACTAAAGAACTTGCTACTTAATAAATTGCTTTGTCAGAATATCGCGACTCTCTGTCACTACCTGTCTTTATCAACGTTTCTTAGTTGCCTCCGGTGACTATATCGTAACGCCGCCTGACTGAGATTCTTAGTCTCGAACGGAAACAGCTCAGGGATTCTCCAAGAGGAGAGAAGCACTGTTCTGGAGATATTGGTTCTGCAGTAGAAAAGGTATTTCAAGATAGTATTTCGCAGTTTTTTCCCAGATCATTTTATAGGGTATTTCGATGTTACCGCCAAATTGCCTACAATAACTTACTCAATTGCTTCACAAAATTGTCAAAATATCTCTCAGTCCGAATTCACTGATACCAGTTTAGTAGAATTTACTGATACCAGTATTGAATATAGCTTAGTTGTATTCGATCTTAACCTCTGAGGGGGCCAAAGTCCTCTAGAACTGAGTTTCATTTTCGTTTGAGGCAATCCCTAAAATAGGCATATTCAGCAAGATAAGGAAGACTAAGAGTCGGTTTTTCCTTTGAGGCACGATTTCTGTATGAGCCTAGCTCAAGAAGCGTGAAATGGGGAGATCTTTGGTTATATTCTGACGATTGCCTGTTTCGAATAAATATGAACTAAATGACTTGGTAATTAATAAATTGCTTATTAGAAGATTTAATTGATTCTGACAGCTGGTTCCAGCGACATTGGCATGGCCCAGAGACGTCGCTCTCTTCTTATACTTCGATGACCTTCAATAATAGTAAGTCTAGCTCAAGTGAGGAGTCTGGCGTTACCAGCCACCGGAGGAAACTGGCAAAGGCTTACTGGCAAAGGCATATCTGCCTTCCAGTAGTGGATAAAAGAGTCTAATAGGGTATAATATTTCATAATTCTCTGAACAGTTATTGTAGACTAAATCGTCTACGGACTAACGCCGATATGGTAAAGTAGATATAACTTAAGATAACGATAAAGTTTTTAAAAAACAAGAAAGATGGAATGGACTGCTTAGTTTGATGATCCATCTGGTTGCTGAGGTTAGTATATTCGGGACACTCTGCTGGCTTTGACTGATTTTGACTCTGCTAAGTGGCACTCTACCCTATAATTGGTGTGTCAGAACTCCCCTAGTAGATTTCAATATATGAGCCAGTTAGAGCTCTATGATGTTCAGAGCCGTTGGTCGAAACCACCGGCGATGTGAATATTAACTGGATTGGCGGTAATAGAAATAAGTTAACAGCTTAAACAGTGGTACTTTATTATATTCACGAGGTGCAAACATAGTGAAAAATGATATCAGCTATACCTTAACGGGGTTAAGTTGAAATAGAAAGTTTCGTAGGTTAACGGGTTGCGGACGTAGAGATTTTGCCAACTTGAATATCTTAACGGGTTACACACAGTGACACTGTTAACACACACCTTGATTGAGTTAATTGACGATGCGTGATGACAGACACAAGGTCTACAGCGGGTGAGGCGTATAAGAGGTGGAAAACCGTGTACAGTAGTACTGTTGTGGCAGGGCACAGCCACTAAATGGGTGTAAAGTTAATAACCCATGCACATTACTGTACCGTATATGCAGCGTCATAAATTTAACGTTAACAAGTTATATCTTATGGTTGGTTACATTGCTTACAACAACTAAACTTCATATACTAATTCTCACAAGCAAACCTACAAAAATATTCTAAGATAACGGTGAGAGATGGATAATCCTTGTTAGAGCTTTATCATACCACGCGGTTCCCCCAGAATAATCCCTAAGCGGTTCTATGCATCAATCAGTTGTGGTTAATTCCTCTTTAGCCCGTTATATGTACGATGATCGAGGACTAAAACGTACTGGTAACATTAACTTAACAGTTAGTTAACTTTTTAACTAAAACATATGCACAGACAAAATGACTATTAATTGACGCAGAAGTTGCCGATTTTGTCCGTCTTGTCTGACATAAATATCGAGGATTGAAACTTTTGTTTGTTCTTTCTTTCTTTCAACTAAGTCAGTTTATTTTATAATGGATACTTATCATATTGAATCTAACTCATCGTTAAAACGGCCAATTTTTTATCATAGTGCTAGTGGTAGTAGTACCCCGATCCCATTACCTGACCAGTATAATCAACCAGCCCACCGACACCCTGGATTAGATACCGAACAATCATCCACTGGGGTTATATGGTCGACTGAACAAGCTACTCTTAAAGGATTTAGCCATGGTGATCCCGAATGGAGTAATTTGGGTCAGGGAGCCCCTGAAGTAGGTCACATAGAAGGATGTTTTGAACGACCCACTACCATCACTGTTGATGAAAGTACTCGAGAATATGCTAGTACTGCTGGACTGAAAGAACTTCGAGAAGCGGTCGCAAATCTTTATAATACACAATATCGTAAGGGGTATGAAAGTCAATATACTTATGAGAATGTTTGTATTGTTCCTGGAGGTCGTGCAGGTCTCATTCGAATTGCTTCAATTCTTAGAGATTGTTATTTATCATTCTTTTTTCCTGATTATACTGCTTATTCAGAAATGTTGGCTTTATTCAAAAAGTAGGTATATTTACGATGGCCCCGTGTAGCCACAGTCAAGTGTTCCCCTGCAAGATCCCCTGCTAACCATAGCTTTGCACCAATTCCTGTACCATTAGATGATGGTGATAACTATGAAGTTCATTTGGATATTATTAGGGGTGAACTCAACCGTGGTGTTACCGCCTTGCTTACTTCTAATCCCAGAAATCCGACCGGTCAAGCACTTCGAGGTCCTGATCTACAACGATTACATGATATGTGCCGTTCACGTTGTTTGTTGATTATGGATGAGTTCTATAGCAGATATAATTATGCCACTGGATGTGATGGATCAAGTGAAAGTTCTGCTTCAAACATTATTGATGTTAATCGTGATCCAGTTTTGATTTTAGATGGTTTAACTAAAGCTTTCCGTTTACCTGGTTGGCGTATTTGTTGGATCTTAGGACCAAAGGAATACATAAATGCACTTGCCTCTGCTGGATCCTATTTGGATGGTGGGTCTAACGTCCCGTTTCAAAAAGCTGCTGTCCCTATGTTAGAGCCAACTTTAGTCATGAAGGAAATGACTGCTTTACAGAAGCATTTTGTGATGAAACGGGATTATTGTATTAGACGTCTTGAAGCTATGGGATTCAAATTCCCCGTCAAGCCCAATTCGACTTTTTATATCTGGCTGGATTTACAACATCTTTCAGGTAAAATCAAGACTGCTTTAGGATTTTTCCAGGAATGTCTTAATGAGAAGGTTATTGTTGTTCCAGGAGTAAGTAAAACGAGGCGATTGATTCGGCAATCACAAGTTGAATTGATTTGTATCTAACTAATTAGATTTTTTTTGACTTGAATCCCCTGGCCAGAAGAGAACTTCATGACTCTCCAATGTTTCACTTTGTTCGTTTGTCATATGGACCAGATATGGAATCTTTGAAACGTGGAATGGACGGAATTCAGCGCGTAGTTGACAGATATCAAGCTCTTCCGGTATCATCATTTTATAATCCTCGAAGATAGTGAAATAAAAATAAGTAAATAAAAATAAGTAAATAAAAATAAGTAAATAAAAATAACTACTAATTACGTATTATTAAAATGTTATCATGTTATCTATATATAATATATTATCTAAGTTTGTGAATGAATCAACAATATACAACCATTATACAACCATATCATTAATACCAAGATCCTCATTTTGTTGATATGTTCGTTCGTAATCTTCAATAATCATATTAGGATCTTCATCAGGAGCATAGACATTCTGGATATAAGATGCAGCTAAAGGATCTTCCATAATAACAGTGAATTTCATTTTACCTTCAATAGCACGATTTAATCTTGCAAGGAAAATCTTCCATCGATTCTGAGTTTCAGTATTCATTGAATCGGAAGTTTCAGTGAAAACTCTCGATTCAAGTTCTTCGTAAACTTGACGTAAAAGGCCCTCAACAGTTGTGAATCGACCTCCTAAGGTACCAGGATTAAGATCGAGATCTAATTCGGGAATTATAAGACCGCATGTTTCAGACTTAAGAATATCTCTAGACAAATCATCGGGATCTTCTACTTTTAAGGCAATCTTACGACCTTTCGCTGGGACAGCACCACCAGTTTTAACTTCATTGGATTTATAACCACAATGTTCACAAACAGTACTCATTATAATTACGTCCTTAAAATGGGGAATATTGACAATCTTCATATGAGTGGGACATGACATATGACAGGCAGGGCAAGTAGCATTGAAAGTTTGCACTTCATTTGCTAGATTTTCGATTTCGCTTTGTTCTTTTGCAATTGTGTCAGCTGCAGAAGGATTTCTATTTGATCCACCAGGAGTTATTGTATGGCCATTATTTTCATTTTGTTCATTTTGTTCATTTTGTTCATTTTGTTCATTTTGTTGATTTTGTTGATTTTGTTGATTTTGTTGATTTTGTTGATTTTGTTCATTCTGTTCATTCTGTTCATTCTGTTGATTCTGTTCATTCTGTTCCTTCTGTTCCTTCTGTTCCTTCTGTTCATTCTGTTCATTCTGTTCATTCTGTTCATTCTGTTCATCTGGAACAGCCATACCAAGAGCTCGAATCTGGTCAACAGTACGAAAATATTCCACATGGGACCATTTATGAGCAGGTTCACCAGGAACAAACTCAATCCATGAATTACCAGCAGGATCATCAATAGTTAAAGTTAAAGGTAAAATCTCTCCATTTATAGCCTTTTGAACCTTTGCTAAAAACTCTTCAATTTTACCATACCCTTCTGGATCAATAGTTTTACGAGCAGGTTGATCCGCAGATAGATCAGATTGAATTTGAGCAAGTAAACCTTCAACAGTAGTTAATTGGCCCCTTTTGGGAGGAATTTCAACATCCAATTCAGCAAATTTACAACTACAACTTTCGGATTTTACAACTTGACGATTTAAATCTGATTTATCAGTAATTTGAAGAATATATTTAGAACCTTTTTCGGCAATAGCAGAAGCAGGTTGAATTTCCGAATTCTTCAATCCACAATGCGGACATTCAAAGGACATAATAATAATCTCACGAAAAAAGGGAATTCTAGTGAGTAATAATCTAGTAACACCATTTTGATGACAATTCATACATAAACTGTCAATTTCTTGAACCGGATGGCCTTCAGCATCAGCTGCACCAGTATTTCTTAATCCTTGATTATCGGTTGTTGTTGTTGTTGTCTGATCTTCTTGATCTTTAATATTATCGATATCTTGAGCAGCTTCACCTACAGTAGTGAAAATATCATCTTGTCTTGGTTTCTTGGTAGTAGTATTATAAGCATCTTGCCTTGTTTCCTTGGTACTAATAAAAGCAGTAGTATTATTATCATCAACCTTTGGACGTTTGTTCTCATCTTCCTGAGAAGTAGTAGTTACTTCTGGAAGGATATGCTTTTCGGGAATTTCAGAGGAAGACATGTTAAATATTATTGTTTGGAATCAAATCTTATATATCAAGTCTTCAGAATTGAATTGCTCTTAGTCTTTAGAACTGAGCTGAATTAAACTGAATTGGTCCTAGTCTTTATAGAACAAAAGATAAGAAAAAAGTGAACTAAATGGGTAAGGGCATTTGGAACTTTTTTAAAAAAATCCCGATAAAACAATATTGACCAGCTTTGTCAGCATAAAATGGCACCATTTATTGTGAATTACAAGTTACTAGAACATACCAGAATGATCTGACCCAAATAACACACACCACCAAGCAGTACAGCCGGCTTAGCTTGCTACGCTTGAGTATTGTTATTCACCCACCCACAGTCAACTGAGTGTTGCATTTATCCTATGGATGGTTATTCGAGAATTGTTTTGTCCCTGCCAAAAGATATTGTGATAATGTTGCAAATTCTGTTCTAGCGACAGGTCAGTTCATTTATCAACTACGAGTCCATATATCAAAGGTGGTGGTGAAATTAAATACTCTCTTTATCTCTAATCTATTCTTAAGTTAGTTATGCAATTATAGTACGATGAATATTCCATAGCGAAGTCGCCAGAGGGAAATTAATGATATCGGGTGTTACGGATGTTGCTTGCCGGATGCAAAAGTTTTCTCGCGCTATAGAGCTAGCTAGTATCCGCCGCACGGCTGACAATACTTTCTAAGCAGCGGTCATTCATAAATCGACGGTAGGAGGGGGTGGTCATCTGGGCAGCCACCAGATCATACAGTGCGAATTAATCCTTGTTATCAGATTATGGAATCGTGCGTCAACTAGATATAACTTGAATGAACCTCAACGGAGATAACCTACTTAAATAGAACATAGCCTCCATATAAGTTGATGATATAACATTCATAAGTTATGTTGTAAACTGCGGCCAGAATGATAATTACAGTAGCTGTTCCACAGTAACCTTAAGATTCGATTTCTGTCACTCGATCAGATTTTATTTCTTTTCACCAGCGGAAGTTGACCAGGAACTAATCGAGAGCTCGCGCTAGGAGTTTGCGGCTACGCCCCAGCCCCGAATCACTCACAGTGTGTACAGTACAGTACTGTACAGATCTTTTACTATCTAATAGAATTTTGCGGGGTAAATATGCAATGTGCTGTATTCTCCCAGCTGTTTTAACCTTAACATTAACGTAACGTAATGCAAGTCAACAGCACATGACGGCAGGTGACGCCATCGGGAATCGGCAGGGTGGAAATCACGCGACTATAGTTATTCAAAAACAAAGAGGAAGAAACAGGAGATAAGAGAAGAATAATCTGGAAATAAGAATTGGTTTATGTGAGCTGTTATTATGATAATTTTGAACAAAAAAAATTGAAAAACCATATTACTTGAACTTAGTTGGGGATATAAGGTCGAGAGAGAGTAACTTAGTTGGGATGCCGAAGGAGTGGAAACTACGAACTAGTTGGGGAGGGGGGGAGGGGGGAGATACTCGAGGGAGATTCTAACTTAATTGGGATATATAGTGGGTAGGTAGGGCGGGAGAATGACTTTCTAGTTAAATATATAGCAGTAATAATAATGATAATAATAGTTCACCGGCGGTGACCGATCAAGACCCTGGACCTTGTTCCTGAGAAACCTTTTTTTTTAAAAATTATTCACCGTATGAAATTAATCTCCAGACAACCGCCTCCATCGGGCCGGTGTAGCTGTATATATCTGATGATATGTTGTGGTTGGGTAAACCGTATTGTTCGCATTTTATGTTGTGGTAAGTGTTATGTGGTGGTGGTACCCGTTTAGGCTAAATTGCTGCCGTTATTGTGTGGGTGTTGTAGGTGTAACCCCACTTTTTTGTTTGTTGTCAGACTAGGATAGAGAAAAGTATAAAAGGTTAAGAGCCGCCTCCAGTTTCTTGGATTCGTTTTCATTTCTCTTCTCTTCTTTATTTATTGTTTTGAGGTTTTTTTGCGTTATCATCGTCATCATCATCATCATCATCGTTCTCTTCTTCTATCTCCTTCCTTGTTATCTGGGGAATATTTTTTTGACTTAATTGATTTCTCTTCTACTTTATTTATTTCCCCCATTTCATCATGCACCCAACTTCTGAAATTGATCCCTCTCCCGAAGATAGGGAAAAAATTCGTGAAATGTTACGTTCAGCTTATGATTATGCTAAAACAAAAGGTCATGATGCAGAAGTATTCTTAAAGGAGAATAAGAAAGTTCTCGATGAAGAATCTCGTTCTGAAACTGAGAATGAGATTCAGAAATTCCGTCGATATAGTGAAACTCTTGAAGATGCTTTGGCTAAGAGTGAAAATACTAAAGGCCGTACTTTGAAGAAAGCTTTTGGTAAAAAGACTTTGTCAGTGGTAAGTATATTATTCAATTATTTCAAATTGTATTTTGCTAACATATCCAGGTTAAGGATTCCCTTCCTGATTCAGATCAATTCTCCAGTTTAGAGGAGATTCTTCATAATAATGGACTTGTTTAGGTGATCCGTCCCATTGTAGATGGCCTTTTTTATTATATATATTTGTTATATTTTGAGTTACAGAAAACACAAAAAAATTAAATAAATAAGTTTTTAATCTTCATCATCTCCAGCTTTTCCGCCTCGACTATGGCTGCCCCAAATGGAGCAGTCATCTCTATGCCTGCCCAAATGGACCAGTCATCTCTATGTCTGCAAAGCCAACAATCTCAACCACTAGAGATCAACGATTCTTTAATGACCGTCGTATATTTTCCTTAACAATATCCATCGAAGCAATCGCATCTTCACTACTATCATGTTCACCAACCTGAATTGTTCGTCCCAGATATTTAAATGCAAGTTCTTTGAGAGAATGAGTCCGATTAGGATTTAACTTGGGATATCTTATAGCAGTATCTACGACTCTGGTATGAATAAGTCGAAGTACTTGTAGATCATTCTCTAACCCATGACCCACAAGAATCGTAGAAGAATCAATATATTGGAAAAGCAATTCGCGAGCTTTTTTGAACGTAACTGTTTCATACACAACAGGATCACCATCACCATTATCTACTTTAATACCATCTTCAAGAGATCTTACACCACTAAACCTTGTATTGAGGTCTATAATTTTACCATATGGATAGACTGTCCGATCTAAAACTGTCTTAGCAGTATCCCAATCAACTACAGTAACTCGGATTAGTTCCATTCCAAAACTTGTATAACCCATTTCACAATCAATTGCAGCAGCAAATAGAGGACGGGTTGTCGTAGTTGTATTCTTGGGAACTTGAGCATAAGGAATAATTGTAGCTAGCTGTTGAGGGTCATTTAGTTTGAAAACATGATATTGATTAGTCACACATCCATTAGTTTCATCAAGAGGCTGAGAACAACAAGGGAAAATGTCACTCCTTTTTCCCTTGACAGGATCATATAGCCTACGTAATAAATGAAAGGTACAATTGGTGGGTTGTTTGTTATTAACAGAAAATTGACTTAAACATCTATTACATAATGTTTGAAGATTAGTGACATCAAATAATTCTTCTATTGCTGGAATAACTGGTTTCGTCACATAATTGTGTGCTTCAAGAAGATCAATTGGGATAATCAACTTCTCGAGTTCATTACGATATGTAGATATATCATTCTCAGATTTAATCCGCCGAGATTTGGCAATATTCTTTGGTTTATATTTTCCCAGCTTAATATTTTTAACTAATGTCCGAATATTTACTGGATATGACACTGTAGTACTGTCTCCAGCAGTTTTATACTCTAGAAATATTGCTAATTTCTTTGGAGTAGGATGACCGCCTGTTTCTAGAATTGTTTTATGAATAGTTTTCAGATATGATAATCGTTGAGGAAGTGATGCGGGACTATTTTTTGTCACAGGACGAGGAGTTAAATGTTCAGCATCTTTAGGTGGCAACGACAGAGAAACATCAACTTGTAGCCCAGTGGTGACTTGTTGCTGTGCTCGACTGTTATTTGTCGATGGAGATGAAGATGTAATTTGTTGCTGTGCTCGACTGTTATTTGTCGATGGAGATGAAGATGCAATTTGTTGCTGTGCTCGACTGTTATTTGTCGATGCAGATGAAGATGCAATTTGTATATGATTCGGTTTTTCAGATACGTTTATTAACCTTATGGAGTCAATTCTGTCACTCCCCTTACCCGTCGGCTTGGTTCCATTATAATCCAATTTTATTCTCTTCTGAGTGTCTGTTACTATTTTCTTTGTTGATGGACCATCCTCTGGTACTAGATCATCGTTGGTATTCAAGGACTTTTGTCGCTTAGATTTTTCAGATGAATGGTTCTCATCATGGGAAAATATACAATTAGGTAAAATACAAGGTTTATTCAATTTGATAGATGGACATGATATATTAGAAAACAAGTTTTGAGATGATTTGAACATGACTAGATCATTATAACCGATTAAACCCTAGTGTGATGTGGATTTATATGAGAAAAGATAACTTCAAATCAAATTAGGTATACGATCCCACAGCTGCTTAAACTGGTAGATAGTAATTAACTGTAATTTCAACGTGAGATCTGGTAATCTGTATCAGCTCTCTAGTTAATAAACAAATAATTGAAATATATGTTATAGAAGTATCATAAGCCGTAAGAATATCACTATAAAAAGGGCTACTGTAATATAATAACAGTGCTATTCATAAAGAATAGTAACTTATAAAAGACTAGTTCATGATCGGATATGAGAATGTGCTAACTTTCATATTTCAATCAAAAGCGGATATTTATTCAGATTTGACCAAGTTTTAATGTATTATTTGACCGGCCAACTAGTTTCTACGGGGTAATTTACGATATACAACTTAGATAGATATAAAATTATGCCTCAAACGATAAAATTTGTGACGGTTATAGGCCCCAATGTAAGAGAAATTCAATTCGGTATAAAAGTCGACAAGCTTTTAGCTCTAGCGAAGCGAGCAATGGGGCGGTTACAAGAAACGAGCAATAGCTCTAGCCTCGGCTGCAGTTGAAATTATCTACAGAAAAGATATACAGACCTATTTTTTATACTAACCTTTTTCCTTTGTAGAACTCTCCTTTATACCTAAAAGCCTTTGATGATGATCCATCATCCACAGGAGAAAATGATTCATTAACTACACAACAACGAGAGAAAGATCTTCGTTTCTACTTCTTATCACATATGGCATTGGATTATATCGTCAATCAACCTAGCAATTCCGAATCACCGAAGGATTATACCTTGTTGTTGGTTCATGACGGAATTGCCGTGTATGGCTGTTCGACAAATACAAATGCGAAAATATTAATCGGCACCGATGCTCAACAAAGCGGACGATATGATTTACGGATTGTATGTACCAGGACCACGATGGCGAACTGAGATTGATAGTATCTAACATTTTTTAGGCATTTCGAGCTGTACAAAAGGCATATATATCTTATATGTGTAATCCATTTCGAAACATTGATGAACCGGGCAACACAATAACAAGTAAAGCTTTTGATAGAGCTATTGACCAATTAGCAAAGGCATGGAATACTCCGACAGTTAGAAAATAGTCGCGAAATAACTTACGGCAACTTGCCGATGATAATCCCAGGTAGATTAGGAAAAGAAGATAATTTGATGAATACCACAGATATCAAAAGATACACGACAGTAAAAATATTCATTTGATTGTAGCATGGACTCTTCGTTTTTTAGTTTTAAGATAGTAATTTGGTAATTTACTCGAACAGGAGTTGGTCAAAAACCCGATTTCGCTATATTTACCTGTTCCCCCACATATCAGCCTGCTTATAACAGATAATCATCATCGTATATCGTTTATATTTACGCCTCTTCAGTTTTGAGAGATTTGGAAAATGTCTGCAGAAAGCAAAACAGGGGGGATCGTTTTAACTGCCGGAGGCAAAAGGGAAAATATAATTGTCCTTTTTTATAAATAAATATCTAATATCTACGATGTCTTAGTTCGAAATCATTTGCAGTGATTTGAGCCGAGTCACACATTTTTCTAAAAAACCCCTCCTTATTTTCGAATAGGTTGATGGGACTATCATATTCTACAATTGCACCATCATCGAGAACAATAATTTTATCGTAATTGATTATTGTGAAAACTCTTTGGCAATAGACTCCTGAATCTTTGCATCAGTAATATAATCTAGATTGGAACTAGCTTCATCGAGAACAAGAATTTTGGATTTTCTAACGACAGCTCTTGCTAACATTAATAATTGTCTTTCGCCTTGACTGAAATTCGATCCGTTCTGCTCCACCTTATTATTCAAATGGAACCGATTAGAACTAAGAACACAGTCGCCTTGTTGACATACCCTATAATACTGTTTCTCAGTAATAATGCCACTTTTCTTAAGAGCCAACCAAAGTTCATTATCTGAATAGAGTCCTATAGGATCTAGATTAGATCGTACAGAACCACTGAACATAACAGGATCTTGAGGGATAGCAGTTACAACCGATCTTAGATCATGTAGACCTACTCTAGAAATATCGACTCCATCAATTTCAATTTCACCTGAACATAGCTCTACAATTCGAAACAAAGATACCATGATAGTAGACTTACCAGCACCAGTTCGTCCGCAGATGCCAACCTTTTGCCCTCCTTCAATAGTAACATTTAAGTCTTTCATAGCTCTAGGAAGTCCTGGTCTATACGTCAAAGAAGCATTGTCAAACTTTATACTGCCATTCTCTGGCCAATTATCTGGGATTCCAGATGATGACCCATACTTATAAGGGGTCTCTTGTGGTAATGAATCTCTGTAGTGAGTAAGTCGCTGAGCAGAGTTCATACAATTCTCCATTTCTGCAAAATATTGAACACAATATGACAGAATGTTTACCATACTAGTAGCTGCTGAAACAACAATACCAATACTACCAGAGTTGAGCTTCAACGTGCGTGTTCCAATTAATAGCGTAGAAACTATAACTATTAGAGATCCAGTAAAATCAAGCCTCACTGCCAACCATGACTGATTTGCGACAGTAAGATAAAAGGCCCGATTCATATTATCTATTGAAGTGTTGAAATCACTGTGGAATAGTTTAGTGCATGATTCTCCATAAGAAGCAATCACTGGCATACCATTGATTGTTTCATTTAATTTTGACATCATTACTGATCGCAATAGAGAATCGAGACGTTTGACTTCGCGAGCAGATTTCATGTAGAATCCTGCACCAATATAAAATCCGAACATGAGAGGGACGATAAGAGGTATAGTATATGGAACATATATGCAAACCAGAACAAATGTAGCCAAGAAGGCAGTGACAGTCCTGACATACACAAATATGTAGATAGGCAACTGGTTATCCAAATTATCGAGATCTTTCGTGAACCTATTAAGTACTCTTCCAACGGGGGTTGCATCAAAAAATGAGACAGGAGCACGCAACATTCTTTCTATAGCTCCATTATGAAGGTTACCATTAGCAGTAAGACAAATAAATCGAACCAGAATAAGAAATATCCATTCAGAAACAAAAGAAATGGATATAAAAACAGCATAAATACCAAGATAGAACCGATTAGATTCATTAAATCTATTGTTACTCCACCATGCTACCCAGACGGTAATCAAATTCTCACATACTGTGAACAGCAAAAGACTAAATATAAAGGACGGGATATAAAAAAAAATATTTTTCTTTCCACCGGCGACAAAATAATTGACATAAACTGAAAATCCCACTGAACCCTCAGCACGTTCTTCTTCTTCACCAACATCCTGCAAAGCCAAGCCATCTCCGTCGTCGTTGTCGTTGTCATCGTGATCTTCATCTTCATCGTCATCGTCATCGTCATCGTCATCGTCATCGTCATCGTCTTTAACATCTACAGAAGTCACAGCAAGGTGGAAATCTATTTTCTTCTTTTCGTCAACAAGGACCTTAGTATCATCGATAGTCCTGGGATTACTTCCTTTCAAAGCTTCCATTAAAAGTTGGAAAGAGGAAATATTATTAAGTAACTCCTGAGAAGTACCAATCTGTAACTCGGACAGTACTCCATCCTCAATTGAAGAAACAAATATCACTCGATTAGCTTTCTCTACAAGAGAAAGTTGGTGTGTAGCAATAATAATAGTACTGTCTTTAATTAATCCACATAAGCATTCGCGAACAATATGATCAAGTACATGGGGATCAACAGCACTCAAAATATCCTCAAAGAGATATATATCAGAATTACCATAAACAGCTCTAGCTAATGAAAGTCTTGCCTTTTGACCTCCACTCATAGTTATTCCTTTCTCACCAATAATGGTATTATCTCCTTTAGGAAGATTGGCAAAATCTGGCTCCAGACAACAAGCACACACAACTTTTTTATACCATTCGTCATCAAAATTCCTTTCAAAAACAATATTTTCCTTGATAGTAGTATTCATACACCACGAATCAAAACATACAATTGGAGAAGAAGAGAATGTTACACTACCAAAATTTCGGATCGCCAACCCAGCTAAACTCGACATTAAAGTAGATTTCCCAGCACCAGTTGAACCAGCTACAACCACCAGTTCCCCATGATTTATGTTCAAGTTTACGTTCATGAATCCTTTGTAATTATTATTAATAGTAAGCGACTCACCCGATGCTGTTGATTTTTCTTTTTTCCCAGTATCATCCTCCTTCTGTTCTGGCCATGAAAATTGACCATCAACAACAGATAGAGCAGAATCAGATTTATCATCAATTCTAACATAATGTTCTCCATTATCCTGAATTAAAAATTCATTGATTCGACTAAATGACACTAATGCATCACCACAAAATGTGAGAGATCTGGGTAACGTAGAGATATAAGGTAAAATAACACTAAACACCGAAAGTGAAGAAAACAGCTTGGAAGCAAGCGGGGAATTTCCAGTGGCTGTGTATACAAGAAATGTTATAATACCTGTAAAGTATGTAACAGATTCAGAGAATGAAGAAGTAAAAGCCTGCGACAAGGCAATATAGCTGATGTTCCTTTGCTCTGACAAACGACTTTTCATTATTCTATCCCGATATGGCCTTTCCCATGCATAAAGTTTAATGGTTCTTATAGCTTCTAATACTTCTCTAACAACAGATACCCTCTGATCTGTGAATCCAACTACTTTTCTTCTTAACTTGATATTTAAGTTAGCAAGGTATAAAGTAGCAATTACACTGCTAAAAATAATTGCTAATCCAACAAGGCCAATAACTCCCACATTAACAATGAGAACAGCTGTACCACAACCTACAACAGGTAAAAAAGCTGTGATGCAATGCATATATAACATGGCCAAGTCAATTTTGGTAGTATCGATAGAAACCAAGTTAGTGACTTTTCCTGGAGAAACCTTAGTTCTAGCCGAAGGTGAGAGTTGAGCGTATTTAGTATGAATGATTGAAGTCAAAGCAGTTCTCATTTGAGCCCCTCCGATACCGGCCATATATAGGAATTGATTATTCCCCAATGATTGAAGGAATATCAATAATGTTAAAGCCATTGCATATATTATTCCACGACCAATAAATTGATTTTGTTCAGAGGATGGTATTTCCTCTTCACCGACACATGAAATGAAGAATCCAATAAGAAGAGAATTTCCAACATTACTCATTCCGTGCAAACAATTCATTATCGAAGCCATCCAATTTTACGATAGAACACATCGTGGAAGGCTAAAATAATAGGCCAGGGTGATGTCATATAAGAAGCTGGATCAGTGTTTTTTGCTTTTTTCTGATTCCATCTTATCTCCAATCTTTCTAGAACAGCTCTCTCCAAATTAGCAGCACTATCACTGGGATCTAATGCATATAAATCTTGAGTCTCTATTCTTCTGAGGTACCCAGTCTAAAAGTTAGAACGATTATCTTCAAACCTCCAGCTCCTTATTACTTACCCTCATCAGTGGTGTTAACCAACTCCATGTTGCTCGAGAAACCCAAGAAGCTTTAAATTCAGCATTAGGAGGATGCTCAACGGGTATTCTTGGAATTCGTCTTCCTACGAAAGGTGTAAATAATGACCACCCAGCAATATATTCTTCCTCTATCTCCATTGAAGTAGTAGTTCAGTTAAAATCTTTATAATTTTTAATCCAAAAAATAAAGAATTTTGTAGAATATATTAAATGGATCTATCACAATTATAAACTACATCAAATTTATATAGAGATAGATTCAAATACTACTTGGATTTAGTTTAATCTTGCATAATATTCGCCTCCCGGATATCTCCATGAGACACGGTGGTAATACTGATAGTCATCTGGATTGAAAGAGAGACAATCATAACAAGGAGCAATTAATTCGCGATAGAGACATCCTTGCATCAGATGAGAAATTCTTCCTAATACAGAAAGACATTAGTGCCTTATCTCAGAGATAATCTGACCGAGAATGAGAGAGATTAGAAAATCAGATATCAGAGATTATTAGAAAGAGCGTGAGTGGCAGGCGGACGATTGGGATCTACTGATATTCGATACGGAATCCGAATACAGGAGCTAAGGAACAATTTAAAAATCTAGTATTTTGACGATCGACGACGACGGTAACAGAGTTATAGCTCTGCGATGACGGGATTGTTACTCACTTGGCATGGATTCTGATGTCCATCGTGTTGCGCAGTACTGTACTGATGCCGCCCAGGCAAGGGTATTATTATATAATTCGGTTTCCCCCAACACAGATGTCTTATGAATAGTTTGTTTGATGCCGTTTCACTATGTAGTAGTTAGTATTGAATTTCTTATATCAAGTAAATTTCAAAAGTCAATCTTTAAATTATATTTCAATTGTGAATCACTTTGTAGAAGGTTTAAAAAGGGTCTCATTTAGAGAGGGTCTTGTCTCAGACCTAGTTAGTTGTAGCTACAGTCTATCACTGATAAGCTTTCTGCTACTACCATAGATTTGTTAGGGTTTAGATCTGAAGGACAGAATGCATTGTATGAGTATTAAGTTAACCGTTGTTAAGTTAACAGTTAGTTAAAGTTAACTTAAGCTAACTTAACGTTATTACACGTACGTATCGGTCGATCATCACGCTAAACGGCTGATACATAGAATATTAGAATGATAATCTAAATTATAAATGACTAACCTTACAGATGAGTCCCTCGAAGCATGTTACATATTAGCAAGTTACAGCAGAGAGTCGTGAAATCTGATCTATGGCGCCCTGGTCAGGTTTGGGAGTTCCACCCCAACCCCGATCTCAACCCCAACCCCCGGAGGCAAATGGAACAGTGGTTCGGATCCCCGGAGCTGAATCAGGGGATGATGGAGGAAGCGGGATGGCAGCGCCCGGAGGCAAAATAGAACAAAACGTTTCATAACCATCAGGTAAAGACATAACGAAATATTATATTCTGGATCTATTCGAGAAAATATTATATTAGGAACTGTAGATGATGGTGATGATGGTGCCGATATTTCTGATGAATATATATATATGCAGAAGGCCGTAAAGCTAATATATGCAGTGACTAACTAACTTCTGAGATCAATTGGTGGTCACACGTGATATTGTGGTCATTAGCTAGCTAGTATCAACTTCACACTTGTAATGATTCCCATTCACATACTCTACAGCCAAATGTTCTCGATCTGAACATTTTCACTTCACGTCTCAATAAAAACGAATTGAGCTTTAAGTCAGCAGTTAATGTAGTTGATATCATAAAGTGTGTCGATCGTTTCCTCTTGGAGCCAAAGGAAAGTAAGATAACCCCTGTATCAACAACTCCTTAGCTCTCCAACACAATTTAGAGATGACCATTTCGGTCAGTGGCTGGGTCGGTTGCCTCGTCATCGTCTAGTAATCGAGTTCTTTCATTTAATCATCGACCATTATTATCTCTCCTTGAAGAACCTCAACCAGGTAGATGGGGATCCAAAAAGAAACGTGATGCTGAACAAGCAACCAAGTCGGAATAATGCGTAATTGTTCGAAATCTGAATTCACAGAGAAATTTCTTCATCGCGAACAGAAATATGATATGCCTGTTCTTCCTGAAGAACAGATACTATTATATACTGGACAATTCGAATCTATGAGCTCGCAATTGAGGAAGGGATTAAGTTCTTTGTCTATAGTAACCTCGATTACATCTACAAAAAGTCTGGATATAATCCCAAGGCTCGCGTGGGCCATTACGAGTATTTAATATGTTCACTATATTCTATTCGTTGTTCAAATTGTCATTTATATTAGCCCCTTTTATATTTGATATTCTTACTTCTTATAATGTCATATATTATTTCAATTTTTTCTTTATTATCTAGATATTATTTCCGGATCAAAACGTGCCCTGCTGTGGAGTACGAGATCTCATGTTGAAATAATCTGCAATAATGCACGCAAGGTACAAGCACGCCTACAGGGACCAGCTGACATCGGATAGCCGGCTGGCCGCGAATCACCCTAACTGCTGGGTGTGAACCATCGTATATGGATCTCAGGGCTGCGAGGAAGCCGTGGGCGGCCCAGCAGCTGGGGTCAAACGCGGTGAACCCTTTGAACATTTTCCGCTTCGGCTATTGGGCTGTTCCCGATCGTGCTCCGGGAATAGATTTCAACTTGAGATGTTGACCTACCATCTCTTTAATCAAGCATGGCGAACGCACGGCATCAGACGAAGAAAAGTTCAAGGAGCATCAAGCGTAGTTTTTTAATCGAGAGTCACTCGTTCAAAAATAAATCTCTCTCCTAATTTCGGACCATTGGGACCATTTGGGACCACAGTTTATCCCTGGTTATTTTATATAAATATGTACCTTGAGAACGAGTTGCAGTTGGATCTGTTCTTTATAAGCTATACTAAAGAAAATGTCAGAAAAGAGTATTTATAGTACTGAGGAGCAACAGGTTAGTCAACAGACTGGTCGGCAACAGTATTCTAGTCGACAACAGAGACAATATGACCAACAATCGAATCAACCGCAATTTAACCAGCCACAATCTAACCAACAGTTGTATGGTCAGCAACAATATCCCCAGCAACAATATCCCCAGCAACAATATCCCCAACAACAATATCCCCAGCAACAATATCCCCAGCAACAATATCCTCAACAACAATATACTCAACAACAACATCCTCAGCAACAGTATACACAGGAGCAGTACGGCCAGCAAAGTAATAGACTAGGTAGGCATGGTTGGAAGGATGCACTAACGGCGTATGAGACGTCGCGAGAGAGGAGGAGGTCCAATATCTCGTGTTACAGGGACCGTTGGTGGATTGATGGGCAATTCTGGTGACAATAATTCTGGAGGCAGAAATAGATTACTCGGCGGTTCAAGTACAAACGTCCAGATCCCAGCCCAGGCACCATATAATGGTTTCAATAGAAAGCCCTCGAGCCAAAACATTACCGGTGAGCCCGACCTACCTCATTATAGCGAAATCGGCCAAAATATGAATAAAGAAGAGGGAGTAAGTAATAGAACTTAAGTCATTCTAAGGAGTATGTACTTATCTTTTATGTTAAATTTGTAATCTCTTATCAATTTTTATTAATTACTTTCGTTATTTCCTCAATGACCTTATGGTACTTTACATCCCAAATTATTCTATGATGAAAGATTCCAAAAAATAAATCTCCATGTGAGGTCTATACAAAGAATTCGTATGCTCGTAGTTTCCAGAAGCGGCCTAGATATCTAGAGAACACAACTGGGTTTCCTAGCATATCCACAAAAATGGGGATCATTCTGGAACAATTTCGTAAATACCGAAAGAATAGTGAGAAATCACTGACCTAACTTCGGCCTTTGTACCAAGCAGCAATAAACTCACGTTTCGATTTGACATCTAGAGATGCTCCAAGTCGTCTTAAGCGACCAACTCTACAAATGCTATCAGTAACTTCAATATTGAGGTTCTTCTCTGTAAGGTTAGGAGATAAAGAGATTCGATTAGCAAATTTGACTCTACTGGAGATGGTAGTATGAGATAGTAATATCTTTGAGACCCAAACAATTAAAGACACTGGAAGCGGTGTTGTTGATGGACCAGATGGGGAATATTTAATAGCAACGGGAAAAATATTTACTAGTAAGGATGTACTTAGACTCGACGAGGGCAAGTCTGACACCCAGGGTAATAAACCTTTACCATTTGAAGTGGTTCCTTCAACAAAAATAATGATTGTTTCATTTCGAGCACGAGCTGCTGATACAACCTTTGATAATTCCTGTTCAGATAAATCACCAGAGTCTAAAGACTTTGGAAAAGCTAAAGCTTGTCTTACAGCAGACCACAATGATAGTTGGATATATCTCTGTGATAAACCGCTTGGAAACAGATAGATGGGGTTGTCGATTCTATTACGGAAATTCTATGTTAGATGAATAGAAAATAGTCTTGCTGGTTGGCTCGAGAATCGATCCTGAGCGTCTAAGAAATACTTACATCGATGAATAAATCAAAGCGTCGAAAGGAGAAGTAAAATTTGTAATTATAATATCACCCCCTCGAGGGAGTTTTGCCTGGGATATTGAATTGTTTCTATGCGGTTAGAAAACGAATATATTCCTAAGTGACTTCAAATGTCCCTTTGCCTGTCCTCCACAGAAAACTATCCAGATAAAATCTAGCGATGCCGAGAGCTAGAGGCCTAAATGAATATCATAAAATACTAGCGATGCCGAGAGCTAGAGGCCTAAATGAATATCATAAAATACTAGCGATGCCGAGCTAGAGGCCTAAATGAATATCATAAAATATTAGCGACGCGAGTTAAACGCCTAAATGACTATCCCTGTTTGACTCACCCCCTGACTGATTCATAGGCAACATCTATATTCAGTACTCGAAGTGATAGAAGAAGACTATATCTTAGAAATAAACGCCGTATTAATGATATTGGAATCCATTGAATCAATAGAAAATATACAATAGCATTTAATATAACGAAGGGATAACTCAATATCAATCCAATAATACTCAAAATATTAGTAGCAAATTTCAGCACTGGTGAATCAAAGGATAATGGACTAATCTGAGGAAGAAACGGAGCAATACCAGTTGCCGGATCTCTCCATTGAGAGAACTTTTCCATTTTTTAAAACGAGCCAAGTGAAAACAAAATCGATCAACTGAGCATATACATCCGTCGGGATATAATAAAAAGGTCAATGGTGCTTGGTTAAGTTCATATGCCGATCTAGTCCGAACAGCCGTGTGAACCATATTCGAATTCATATAACCGCCTGTAAATATGAACTGAACAAATTAAATAATGATTTAAGACAATAAAAAGATTACTATTTCTAGTTTTATTTCTATAATATTTCTATAATATAAAAGTGATAATTTCAAAATAAATTGTCAGGAAGTAGGTCTTATCACAACTTTTTTTGCCGACTTAGAAATCAGTCTCATAAAGGACTTTTATTATCTCGGACCTGCGCGTGCTTAGTCGATCAGATTTAAATATGTACAGTAATATATTATGTAATATACGAACTGTCGCTATAAATTTTTGTCGTTGACTATCTATTTGATCTCAAACTCTCTTGGACTGTTATCTCGGAGTTTTTCGAGCTGATATTTCGAACTGTTCTTGTTGAAGCATGTATTTCATATCGGACATATAATTTTTCAAATTGAACGCTATGTCCTTCAGACAGATCTCTGAGAATGGATATAAATTCTTGACCCAATATCCCCGACAAAATCGGCTTTGGAATGCTGCTAGTAGAGCAACAATAGCAGTTACGGGAATATGGGCCAAGTTAACCATCGATGCTCTTTCTAAACCTAAAATGCATAATATGGATATTTTATTGGAAGCATATAAAACAAGTAAATTAGAAGGTCGAGGACTTATTACTGTTATGAATCATTCATCCGTATTGGATGAACCATTAGCTTGGGGCATGTTACCTTATAAACAATTATTTAAGAAAGATGGTATAAGATGGGCATTAGGTGCGGAGAATGTTTGCTTCACAAACAAATTTCTCAGACTTTATTTTTCACTAGGACAAGTTCTTTCTACCAAAAGATTTGGAAATGGCCCATTTCAAGGTTCCATTGATGCAGCAATTAATTTACTTTCTCCAGCCACTAATAATCTGAGTTATTCAGTAATATCAAAATGCCACGTTCCACCAGATAAAACCTCTTCATCGTCATCGTCATCGTCATCGTCATCGTCATCGTCATCGTCATCGTCATCGTCATCGTCATCGTACTCCCCCTCCTCAGTAGTACACCTGCCTGCTTGGGTTAATATATTCCCTGAGAGTTTCGTTCACCAGCCATATCCTCCTCATCAAAATACTCTGAAATATTTCCATTGGGGTGTTAGTAGACTTATTTTAGAAGCAAGTGAGCCTCCAATAGTAGTTCCAATATTCACGCATGGACTTGAGAAAATCGCTCCTGAAGATGATCTTAACTTTCGAGGATTACATAGAAGAATAGGTGGTAAAGTGGAGTTTAATGTTGGAGTGCCATTAAGTGAGGAGAAAATATATGAATTCCGTCAAGAATGGCTTGATTTGGTTCATAAAGAACATGAGAAAGGGCATATACAACTAATTGCAAATGATGAAGGAGTCAATGATGTTTATGATAACTTAAGTGATGATTTAAAAACTGGTAGTACTGTCCAAGATCTTCGTAGTCGATTAGCAAAATTTGTGCGTGAAGGAGTAGAAGATGCCAGAGTAGAATTAGGGTTTGAAAGAGGAGATGGTCGTTTTGCTGAAGCAGATTTTTGGCATAAACTACAGAAAGTAGTTAGAATAGCTGGTAAAATGCATCAGCATTCATTGCAGCGAGATGAACAAAATAGATAGATATGTACATAGTAACAGTTATAGATTATGGCTTAGTCATTTAATCTGGCTCTTGGCAGAAGATATGGGTTGCTGAGGACCGATAGGGTCTAGCCTTAGGCAGAAGGGATACCTCGAGGACAAATCAAGTGAAGCGAGAGCAATGGGGCGTGGGGCAGCGCCCCATTCGTCGAACGAAGAGCAATGAGGTCCAACGGAGGTCCAACGGAGCTCGTGGGAGCATCTCACCCGTCGTAGGCCAAAGTGGCATGCACCTGTCGGGCCGCCGTAACCCTAGTCCTTGCATTGCATATTGCTTTTTCTGATTTAACCTTTTTTGTACAGATCTCTTAATATATTTGCTTTTGTTTGCGTTATCAAAGTTTGGGGGTACCCCTTTCTCCCCCACAGAAATGCTTATCTACTTGCGTGGGGTCACAATTTCGGGTCAATTAAGCGCCAGTATAAAATTTAGATTGTTTCCTCCCTGCTTCCTGGTAAGTTTCTGGTATATTACATATATAAGAGAAGAGATAAGAGATCGTAATTACAGTTTTAAGTTTGAATCTTCGTGCTTAACATGACTCTTCCTGATATTTATCAAATAGAAGAATTAGATGCTCTAATAGTAGGAAGTGGATTTGGTGGATTATATCTTCTATATAAACTAAGAAAAGAAGGATTAAAGGTTAAAATTTGTGAATGGGCTGATGGATTAGGTGGAGTTTGGAGATGGAACCATTATCCTGGAGCAAGAGTTGATACTTTTATTCCAAATTATGAATATTCTATCAAAGAATTGTGGAATGACTGGACATGGAAAGAAAGATTCCCTTCATGGCAAGAACTTCGGGAATATTTTGATTATGTCAATAATAAATTGGATTTATCTAGAGATATTTATTTTAATACTTTTGTTAATTCAGCCCATTTTGATGATACTACAAATATATGGGATATCAAAACAGATAATGGTTATAGAAGTCATGCAAAATTCTTTCTTGTTGCCAATGGTTTTGCATCAAAGAAATTTATTCCTAAATTAAATGGATTAGAAAATTTCAAAGGACAATCGTTTCATACTGTTGATTGGCCTGAAAATTTGGATATGACAGGGAAAAAAATCGGTATCATTGGTACTGGGGCAACTGGTGTACAGGTCATACAGGAAGCAGGAAAATTAGCTGAACAAACATATGTATTTCAACGAAGTCCAAATTACGCAATTCCAATGAGACAACAAAAACTTGATGTTGATTATCAACAAAAATCTAAACAATCATATCCGAATTATTTTTCTCGCAGACTTGAAACTTTTACTGGAACAACTTATGATTATCTCTCTGTATCAGCTCTTGAGGTATCTGATGATGAGCGTGATAGAATCTATCAAAAATTATGGGATAAAGGTGGTTTTCATTTTTGGTCAGGAACTTTTAAAGATATTCCCTTAGATTCAAAAGCAAATCTAACCGCTTACGAATTCTGGCGGAAAAAGACTCTTCAAAGGATAAGTGATCCGAAAAAGGCCGAAATTCTAGCCCCAATTATTCCCCCATATCCCTTTGGTACTAAACGTGTATCTTTAGAACAGAATTATTATGAGACTTTCAATCGGTCTAATGTTGATGTTATTGATGTTGATAAAAATCCAATAGTAGAAATAGTTCCAACGGGGGTTAAAACTTCTGACAATAATATCTATGAATTAGATATTCTTGTATTTGCCACGGGATTTGATGCATTTACTGGTGGGTTTCTTCAGATTGATATTCGTGGTAAGAATGGTCTTAAAATCAGTGAAAAGTGGAGTAAATCTACCGATACATATCTAGGGATGGCAATTAGAGGGTTTCCAAATATGTTTTTTCTCTATGGCCCTCAATCACCTTGTGCTTTTGCAAATGGCCCTACTCTCTGTGAGATTCAAGTGGATTGGCTTATGGATTTTTTCAAGTATATACGAGAAAATTCTATTGAACGTGTTGATGCTGAATCATCTGCAGAACTCTCCTGGAGGCAAGAGATAACTGAACTAATCAATAAGACACTTCTTCCTAAAGCAAATTCATGGTATAATGGGGCAAATATTCCAGGAAAGCGTATCGAGCCTCTTATATATCTTGGAGGAATTCCTAAATATATAGAAGTATTATCGGAAATTTCTAATAATTCTTACAAAGGTTTTAATTTTGAATAGTTTTTCGAGCGCAGGCTATATATCCTTCACAACTTTATTTTTCTGGCATAACTGGCCCTGGTATGTCACGATACTTAGCAGTGTTAGCACTAGCTATATGTTCTTGCCCTGAAAAATATAAAAGGAGTCTAATTCCCCATACACTCTGAATGATGTAATTTGCTATCAATAAATAAAGAACAAATCTATAAAGGACTTCAGATACTAAAGCTAACTTCATTAAGGAATATTAATCCATTATTATCATAGTAGCGGATGTTTTTAAAAAACAAATATGCAGGGGCACCCCTGCATTTCTTGCTTAGTCATTCTAACGCCGTTGCTTGGTCAGAAGCGATCTGATAACAAAGATAAAAATACTTTCCTTTCAATTTTCTCGCTGGAGATGAAAATCGATTCTTTTATCTTAAATGACCATTAAAAGTTTCGAAATTCGAATTAAGTCTTTATTTAATAAATTATTTATTTCTGATTTGTGGCGGTTCAAAAAGACGGCATTGATTCAATTGTCATACCTAACCTGGAAGGTATATCCGGGCGTTTCTTCCGGCAGCAGTTTAACCGCGTATCGATACGTTCATTTTTTTTTCTCTCTCTCTCTACCTCTTAACTTTTATATATACATATATATAATAAATATCCTAATCAACTTTTCAAATTATACGGTATCATTGGATTATGTCTCTTGCACCTATTATCAAACACTCAAAACCTTGTGAGTTAACTATCCCAAATCATAGAACTCTTCATGGGTTAGCTATATTAGATGATGATGCTACCGAAACCAAATGTTTCAGATATACAGGAATTCCATTTGCTAAACCTCCGGTTGGTCCATTAAGATGGCAAAAACCCGTTCCTTTAGAGAACGATTACGATTACAGTGGAGATTATAGTAAATTCAAATCAGTATGTCCACAGCCAATCTTTGATACGGTAAAAGTTGATCAAGATACTGCTTATGATGAAGACTGCTTATTTGTTAATATTTGGATACCAGCAGCTAATCCTCCTCCTGATGGATGGCCGGTTCTTTTTTTTATTCATGGAGGATTTCTTCAAGTAGGTAATCCTCATCATACTCGTCAAGTTGATCCACAAGACCTGTTATCCAATTCATCTCCTGTAGGAAAATATATTATAGTCACTTGTGGATATAGATTGAATTTATTTGGATTTTTATCAGGAAAAGAACTACTTGAAGAAAATGACCAAAGTTCAAATTTCGGATTCTGGGATCAACGATTGGCTATTGAATGGGTTTATGATAATATTGAACACTTTAGAGGCAATAAAAATAATATATCTATTGGAGGACTAAGTGCTGGTTCATATAGTGCTATATTTCAATTATCATTTGAATTATACCACCCGGAAGAAAAACAAATTATCAAAAGAGCCTTATTAATCTCTAATGGATTAGCAATACAACCGAAATCTATTGCTGAAACACAAGAACAGTTTGATTTATTGGTTAAAGAATTTGGAATCCCTGAATCTTATAGTGGGAAAGAAAGGCTTGATGAATTAAGATCAATTCCATTTAAAGACCTTGTAAAGAGAATTCCTCATTTAAAACTTCATACTTTCAGAGCGGTAACTGATGGTCATTTCGTATCGAAAACTCTGCTTGATGATATTTATAGTGGAAAATTTGGTTCGATGGTGAAATCATCAGGACGAACAATTATGATTGGTGAAGTTGTTAATGAATGGCTGTTATATGCCAATACAAATACGCCGGACTCTATTGATAGTCTTTTTGCTGAAATTCAAAATTATTATCCGGAAAATATATCCAGGGCTTTAATAGAATTCTATCCGAAAGTTTCGAAATCTGATGACTATGACCAAGAAAAATTCCAAAGAGATCTTAAACAAGTTTTTGGTGAAGTCGTTAGTGATATGCAGATATATGTGTCAAGTAGATTATTGGTTAATAGTTTTAAAAAGGCAGGTATGGGAAGTGATCAAGTTTATCGATATCATATAGCATATCGTGGCAAATATTTTGATAAATATGCACCACCGGAAGACTTAGTTCCTCATGCAGGAGATATAGGAATTTGGTTTTATACTGTTTCTGATGGGATTTTGGAAAATGAGAAGCAGTATTATATTAATTGGTTAAAGCCAGTATCGGAATGGATAACTACTGGTAAGACCAATAATTGGGGTACTTCTGATCTTACACAATATCGGGTTTTCCATCCTGATGGATCTATTAGTATTGAACCAGATGTGAAATGGGATTGGGGATTAAAAGTTGCTGATGTTATATCTAAGGCGTCATGATCGAACAGTGAGAAATAGCTGTTAGTTCAATTCAATTCTATGTAAGCTATGACCGGGGATATCTATATTAACTGTTAGGTCTATCTGCCTCGGTGGAAAAAACTCCGGTGGCTGTAGCGAAGCCCCAGAGTCGCAAATCGCGAAATTCCCTTGATCTCTTGAGTTGCTACTGATAACTTCTGGACTTTCAAGAAATTGAAACGCATGGGTGTGGTTTCTAGCTAATATAAACGCCAAACTGAATAGGGCTACTACTACCTTGTTAGAAGAGCTTTTCCAAGTTACTCTAACAGGGATTCCAGATTGAATCGAGTAGTATCCAATAATAGCAGTCCGTGCTAGTTGAGTTCTTAATGTAATAAAATTTAAAGTTATATGTACATATATTAAGAAGAAAGGAATAAACGAATGATGAAGAAATGATTTATATATATTAAGGTTCTGATGGAACGCACATGCTAGCTTCTATTTTATTTTGTTCATCTTGAAAAATATACCATTTAATCCGCTGACAATATTGCTCATATAGAATAATACCCTAATAAGCAATCTGGGAAATAACTTCCCGCACTTAAGTAACGTTACAGTCTGTTTGACGTTTATGAAATTGTTCCGGAATTCTTGAGAAAACTGAGAAGAGGGAACGGAAAATAGCCAGCCGCCAAACGCATGAATGGATGGGGTCCTCACCAAACCCACGTCTATTTGAGCTCAGTCAGAGCCTCATTGTACAGTCATCTCAACTGATATAAAACACTGTTTTTAAAGGTTGCCGATAACGATAGCCATATGGCCAGGCCCTAGATATAATGGATTACCGAAAATGGGGTTCATATCTCGAGTCGTATCTTCGAATTCTTGAATAATCAATTCTCCAAATGCGATATGTCTTACTAGTTTTCAAAAGATGAATAAGGTCTTTCTGAGATAGATGTACCTCCGCCGGTAAATTGGACAAGGTCATACCGAGGAGGGGTTTGGAATATGATAATCAAACATAATGCAACCATGGGCCCGCCAACGGCGACCAACCCTGAGCCTCCATCCAAATTCAACTACGGATCTCTACAAACAGATCAGCTCTTCCAAGATGAATAAAGAGATCACCAACTCGGGGGGATTTGTAATGTTTTGCCGGTAACATTGTGTTTTTGCAGTGTAGACCGTCGTATATATGTACGTATGTATGTATATATACGTCAGGGGCTAGTCACGTGTACAAATAAATGTGATCGTCACCAATCGACACACTTAAGTAATTATAGGAGCAGATTTGTACACCCAATTAATTATATTATAACCGAAATAATAAGATTGAATTCTACTTCTAGTATCACCACATTCTGTAAGAAAACGAGATTAAATTAAAATTGAAATAAAATGTATTTGGTAATATCTTAAAATATAAGAAGAAGACAAATAGGAGTAAAGAAAATTATAAAGAAGATATAAAGGTTAGGATCTAGGAATAAAGAAAGGACCCTGATTAGAGATATCCTTACGCATGTGCTTTCCATCAAAACCCTAATATATCATTTCGTTCATATTTTCTTATCATTCGTTTATTTCTTTTATTCTTCTTATATACATATCGAACTTTGAATTTACTTTATTTTAATATCTTTGATTACATCAAGATATTAACTAGCTATTGATACTTGTCAGCAACAAGTATTGGATACTATTGGATTCAATCTGGAATCCATAAACTCTTCTAACAAGGTGGTAGCCCCTAGTGTGGCTTTTCTGTGGCTTTTCTATTACATTTAGGGCCATTTGACTAACATAACAATATTATGTCAATATATCCTAGGCCAGAGGCAGAAATGTGTTGATCGCCACCCCCTAACTCAACTAATATATATATATTATTATATTATATTAGTTAACCGTTCATATATATATATAATTATAATATTATATTAGTTAACCGTTAACGATATCCCCGTGCATGATTAGATATCATTAGTTAGGGTTAATTTCCATATATAGCGAATGTGAAATAAATAATTTTTTTTTTGAGAGGGAAGTTATAGACTGAAGAACTTTCAGTTGAAATATATTTTTCAAGATTTATTTGGAAATCGGATTTTTTTATAGACTTTTATAATAAAAAGTCATTGGTTTTGGGTCATTTGGTGGAGTTTTTATTCGTATTTTGATCAGTTATCATTTGAATACTGAGAGAGTTGTTGATCAAAAAGTTCTTCATTTGGCTATAACTGTAATTTTCATCATCGTCAAAAATACAGATTTGAATTATTAATTTAAATCTGCTATATATTAAGAAGCGAAATAACTTATAACCATATATTCAAAAGGTTTGTAGTATAGGATCAGTATTATAGTGATAAATAAGAGCCTCTTAATTTACTAACTTCTTTTTCCAGGATCGACCATCATTTTTTATTGATTCATACTTTTGCTTTTCAATTTGACATATTTTTAGAATAAAGGTAGGAACTTAGAACAGAACTTGATCTCTGCTGGAACTTAAACTCAACCTTATACGAGAGGAGGCAAGATTTCTTTATTATTCTCTACTAACATAATAGCTGGACATAATGGAAGGGCAAATAGATATTGATATAATAGAGGCTTACAGTCGACTTCGTCAGATCTGCCAAGAAAAAGAATTGCCTTTGGCTCGATTGGAAAGTTTACCCAATGCAGATGCCGATATTGATTTACAAATGGATCAGTTATGTGAATTATCCCTTATACAAGAATACACTGTACCAGTTTTGATATCATTCAAAGAGATCTTTCTAGAAATTGCTGCTCGATGGATCGTTGCGCCTCCAAAAACTGCCATTTTGTCTGCATTTGCTAGGATCATTTCCATCTTACCATCTGTAACACAATTGGCTGACTATTATCTTAGTAATGGATTAGAAGAGTCATTTTTTACATTGGTAATTTCATCAGCTGTATCAGATCAGATCAAACATGATATTTTAATTGCATTTTATAGATTGTTGTCATATGATAGAGACTTTTTTCGTAATTACATTGAACCAGAAATCTTGTATTCTATCCTAGACAATTCTCATACTCCTGCTTCTTCCAGCACTAAATATCTTGCATTACGTATTCTGGCTATTTATTTGGATGCTTCTGAATCATGTCGAGATGAATGGCTTAAACAACATTTAGATGATGACACACCTGTGTATGGAATTTATGAGGGTGTTGCCGATATAGACTTCGCATTTTTGCCTCTGTTAGAGGCTAAACGTATAGCATCTGCCACAGATAGAATCCGAGCCATATCTGGTCCTATCGGTTCTTCCATTTTTTCACTAAAACCATCAACACTTCTGGTCAATCTAGGTGGAACACTCGTGCCTTGTTTCAACCAGACACAGGCGGATAAACCAGATCATCAACAATCCAGTCATTTTGTATCAACATCAAGCGCCATGAATTCCCTAAAACCATTTGCTTCTGCTTTGGTTTCTTCCCAACCGATTCTTCTGACTGGACCCGAAGGTTCGGGCAAAACGTTCCTTATTGATGAAGCTGCTAAAAGCTTATCTGCATATAAATCTATGGTCCGTATCCATTTAGGTGATCAGACCGATGCAAAACTTCTGGTTGGAACATACTCTACTGGCGAAAAACCTGGATCCTTTGAATGGCGAGCAGGTATTCTTACTGTAGCCGTTAGAGAGGGTAGGTGGGTTTTAATCGAGGATATTGATAAGGCTCCAACTGAGATTTTGTCCTTGTTATTACCCCTTCTCGAGAAACGTGAATTACTCCTTCCGTCTCGAGGTGAATTGGTAAAGGCAAAGAGGGGATTCCAGTTATTTGCTACTATGAAAACCCAGACATCTCGTAGATCTGGTATGGAAGTACTTCCTGACCTTATTGGTAAACGATTTTGGACACAGATCACAATGAAGTCTCCAACTGTGGAAGAGCTAATAGATATTTTAAAGCTGCGGTTCCCCTTATTGGCCAATCTGGCTCCAAAATTCGTCACAGTGTATTCGGATGTAGCCGACAGTTTCAGTCACCCAAAATTTATTTCACTTTGTCGATCTTCTCAAGGCCGGCACATTTCCCCTCGTGATCTGATAAAGTGGTCTAAACGTGTTCAAAGTATGCTTCTTAGACAGGGAGGAATAACCGAGCCAGATCAGCCTCTTCCACCGACGATATACGATAATATATTTGCTGAGGCTGTCGATTGTTTTGCGGGATTTCTTCCAACCTACGAAGCTATTGAATATTTGGCAAATATCATTGGAAGTTCTTTGGACATATCTCCTAATCGAGTCAGTTTATTTTTGACCAAGCATATCCCGGCTTTTACTGAATCGATATCCCGTGTTGCCATTGGTCGAGCTGAAATAATGAAATCGAAATCAGTTTCGAAAGCCCGATCCCGGACATTAAGTTCTAAGAGATCAGGTTTTGCTCTGACTGGCCATAGTTTGAGACTGATTGAACAGCTAGGTGTAGCGACATCAATGGGTGAACCTGTGTTGCTTGTAGGTGAGACTGGAACAGGAAAGACTACAGTTGTTCAATATCTCGCGAATGTTCTTAATAAAAATATCATAATTATTAATGTTTCTCAGCAGACTGAAGCTGGTGATCTTCTTGGTGGATATAAGCCTGTTGATAGTAAGATGATTGCCATGCCTATTCGGGAGAAATTTGATATTCTCTTCGAAGCGACTTTCTCTGCTAAGAAAAATGAAAGATTTTTAGCTGTTCTAACAAAGTCGTTCAATAAATCCCATTGGGGGAATACGGTTAAATTATGGAGAGAAGCTTGTAAGATGGCTAATGAGACCTTAGCAAAGATACAACAAGAAGAGCTCGATGATTATCATCAGCAACCTAAGAAGAAGCGTAAAATAGTCGACTCTGCTACACTGTTACGACAGTGGCAGGAATTTTTACTTGATGTCAACAATTTCGAAGTTCAGGCAAAACAGGTTGATAGCACTTTTTTCTTCAGTTTTGTAGAGGGCTTATTGGTCCAGGCAGTTCGTAGAGGCGACTGGGTGTTATTAGATGAAATTAATTTAGCCTCTCCGGACACCCTTGAAGCTATATCTGATCTGCTTGTAGAGAACCCTTCCATTACACTGTCGGAAACTGGTGATGCTGGTTCGATTAAGGCTCACCCAGATTTCCGTCTATTTGCTTGTATGAATCCTGCTACTGATATTGGTAAGCGTGATTTGCCAACTGGCCTGAGATCTCGATTTACTGAACTTTATGTTGGTTCCCCAGACAGAGACATCTCTGATCTACTAGCAATTATAGACAAATATATTGGTCATTTGGCTATGAGTGACCAATGGATTGGCAATGATGTCGCTGAACTTTACATGGCTGCAAAGAATCTTTCTGAACAGAACAGAATCGTTGATGGTGCCAATCAAAAACCCCATTTTAGTATAAGAACTCTATCCAGAACACTGGTTTATTCTGCTTCTATTTCTCATATTTATGGCCTGAGAAGATCTCTCTACGAAGGATTTTGTATGAGTTTTCTCACTCTGCTTGATAAAGCCTCTGAAGACGTTCTGTTACCACTGATTATCAAGTATACTATTTCCCGGCTCAAGAATGTCAAATCAGTGGTATCGCAGATTCCACCAGCACCTTCTGACGGTCACCAATATGTACAATTTCAACACTACTGGCTTCGACGTGGCGCATTAGAACCCCAGGAACAACCCAATTACATTATAACCCCCTTTGTGGAGAAACATTTGCTCAGTCTGACCAGAGCCACTGCAAGTAGATTATTTCCGGTTCTAATTCAGGGCCCCACTTCAAGCGGTAAGACCAGTATGATCCAATATTTAGCGAATAAATCTGGACATAAATTTGTTAGGATAAATAATCATGAGCATACTGATTTACAGGAGTACCTGGGTAGTTATGTGTCTGATGACCGTGGTCAACTTAAATTTCAAGAAGGCGTTCTTGTTGAAGCTGTACGCAATGGATATTGGATTGTTCTTGATGAATTGAATTTGGCCCCTACAGACGTTCTAGAAGCACTCAATCGTCTATTGGATGATAACAGAGAACTATTGATACCTGAGACTCAAGAGGTAGTTAAACCTCACCCAGATTTTATGTTATTTGCTACTCAGAACCCTCCTGGTCTTTATGGTGGTAGAAAACTTCTATCGCGGGCATTCCGTAATCGATTCTTAGAACTTCATTTCGACGACATTCCGGAGGATGAGTTAGAAATTATTCTTCGCGAGAGGTGCACAATCCCCCCCTCGTATGCTAAGAAGATTGTTGATGTCTATCGTCAATTATCTGTTGAGCGACAATCAACCAGATTATTTGAGCAAAAAAATAGTTTTGCCACTCTTCGAGATCTGTTTCGATGGGCTCACCGAGAGGCCGTTGGCTATGAACAGTTGGCGTTGAATGGATATATCCTTCTTGGTGAGAGAGTTCGAAAACCAGATGAACGCGAACTAGTAAGAAAAACCATCGAAAAGGTCATGCGAGTTAATTTGGATATCGACAGTTCGTACAACAAATTGCTCCCTCAGGAGGTTATCAGAGCAAATGATGCAGTGGTGTGGACTAAAGGCATGAGGCGTCTATTAGTTCTTATTTGGGAGGCTATTGCCAATAATGAGCCAGTTCTCCTTGTAGGTGAGACCGGTTGTGGTAAAACAACCATTTGTCAGATTATAGCTGATGGTTTGAAAAGGGAGTTGCATATTGTCAATGCACACCAAAACACTGAAACCGGCGACATTCTTGGTGCTCAGAGGCCTGTGCGGAACCGTAGTGATCTCCAACAGGAGCTAGTGGCTGAAATTAGATCTGTTCTGTTAGCCACACGAGACGATGGTTATGCTGATGGCGAGATGCCTTCTGATTTAGACAGTTTGAAGGAACTCTACTCTCAACTGGATATAAGTAAGATCGACCTGACGAGTCGAACAAAAATCGAGTCGCTCTTGAATCGACTTCAGGTCTTGTTTGAGTGGAAAGACGGTCCACTCATTCAGGCGCTCAAGAAAGGCGACTTGTTCTTATTAGACGAGATCTCTCTTGCTGATGATTCAGTTCTCGAAAGGCTCAACAGTGTTCTCGAACCAGAACGTACTCTGTTACTTGCTGAAAAGGGTTCTCAAGGAGACATACAAATTGTTGCTCACACAGGGTTCCAATTCCTATCTACAATGAACCCTGGAGGTGACTATGGTAAGAAAGAACTTTCGCCAGCATTGAGAAACCGATTCACTGAGATTTGGGTTCCATCTATGGAGGATTTTGATGACGTTCTGCAGATTGCACAGTCGAAATTAAAGCCTGAATTTGGAGTCTATGCCAAATGCATCATTGAGTTTGGTCATTGGTTTGGTCAAAAATACGGTAATGGAGATGCGTCATCAGGAATCATATCGTTACGTGACATTCTCTCCTGGATATCTTTCATCAATTCGTTGTCGGAAACTGTTTCTCCTGAATTAAGTGTTTTCCACGGTGCGTGTATGGTTTTTGTCGATTCCGTTGGTACAAATAACTCAGCTGCATTGAGTGAATCGCCCACGATTCTGGAACAGCATCGAACAAAATGTGTTGAAAAACTATCTCAGCTTCTTGGGGCGGATTTTACGGGCATTTATCGAGAGAGATGTTTGGTTTCTCTGGAATACAGCTTTCTAAAGGTTGGCCCCTTTTCTCTATCCCGGAACATTGAGACTGCTAAAAACGCTGCCTTTAATTTGCAAGCACCGACTACTGCTATGAATGCGTTAAGAGTCATCCGTGCCATGCAGGCTCGCAAACCTATCCTTCTTGAAGGTAGTCCGGGAGTGGGTAAAACAAGTTTGATTACTGCTATTGCCGATGTGGTGGGTGCACCATTGACGAGAATAAACCTTTCTGAGCAGACAGATTTGATTGATCTGTTTGGTTCAGACGCACCTGCAGAGGGAAAAAGAGCTGGCGAATTCGTTTGGAAAGACGCCCCTTTCTTGAGAGCAATGCAGCAAGGAGAATGGGTTCTGTTGGACGAGATGAATTTGGCATCTCAGTCTGTGCTAGAAGGATTGAATGCTTGTTTAGATCATCGTGGTGAGGCATATATCCCGGAGCTCGACAAGACCTTCAAATGTGGTGATGGATTTACAGTGTTTGCCGCTCAAAATCCCCATTATCAAGGTGGTGGTCGAAAGGGATTACCTAAATCGTTCATCAACAGGTTCTCCGTAGTCTACGTAGATACCTTGACGCTGTCTGATTTGCATGAGATTTCTGGCTATATTTTTCCCGATTTACCAATTGATACAACTGAACGGCTAATCAAATTTGTTTTAGAGCTCGACGAACAAGTAGCAGTTAAACGGTCCTTCGGGCAGCTGGGGAGTCCGTTTGAGTTTAATCTGCGTGATACAATGCGTTGGCTAGGCTTACTCAGCGGAGCGAAGGGTATTTCATCTCAATGCTTTCCGCATGACTTTTTTGATATAGTTATCGGGCAAAGATTCCGTGTAGAGTCTGACCGACGAGCAGCTCTGCAGCTATTTGAGAAGTTCTTTGATGCACCAGTTCCTGCTTCTTATAAAGATCTGACCTTCCAGATTGGAACGAAGTTTTTACAGGCTGGTCACTCTCTCATATCGCGTGATGCAGACGTAGAAATTGGTTATGAGCGCGTTCTTCCTTTGCAATGCAATATTAAACCGTTAGAATCGATAATTACGTGTGTTCAAAAGGCTTGGCCTGTAATTCTAGTAGGACCCTCAAATGCTGGCAAGACTAGCCTTGTCCGTGGGCTGGCCAACCTCCTGGGGAAACGTCTCGTGGAGTTCCCCATGAACGGGGACATTGATAGCAGCGATCTGTTGGGAGGTTTTGATCAAGTAGACGTGGCTCACAAAGCGTCAGATTTGTTTGAGCGAGTGCGTGGGTTATGCTTGCAGACGATCTCCTTCATTCTAAAGCATTCCTCAGGACCAGAATGGAAACAAATGTTATCAGATTTGACATATCTCTATGATATTACCAGTAATGATAAGTCCGAAGCTCTGCATGAACGCCTGTCACGATTGGGTCAGTCTTTACTGAATTTACCATCTTTTACTGATGACTTTGATCATGAAATCAAATCGCTCGTAACTATCCAAGAAACCTTAAGGAAGGAACTTAGCGTCAGTCAAAGTGCTAGATTCCAGTGGCTGGATGGTACACTTCTTCGTGCAGTTGAAGAAGGTCATTGGCTTATTCTTGATAATGCTAACCTCTGTAACCCTTCGGTACTTGACAGATTGAACTCGTTGCTGGAACCAAATGGATGTCTTGTTGTGAATGAGTGCTCTTTAGAGAATGGAGAACCGAGGATGATCTACCCGCATAAAAAATTTCGCCTTTTCCTGACCGTAGATCCTCGGTATGGAGAGCTGTCTCGGGCAATGAGAAACCGTGGAGTAGAAATCTTCCTTGATGATCTTGACGTTCGGGCGACGACGTTTGATAAGAAGTTGCTTGATATATCACATGCCAACGAGACAGCTGTTATTTCAGAGGCTCAGAAATTAGAAGATGGACTAAATGATTTACATTTAACTCTTAATGGCGAGCATGTGAAGAGTACCAGAAATAGGCGTTGTGCTGTTTCTAGATATGTAGACTCCTCGGATTCCTATTTGAGAAGTTTTGCGTTGCTAGCAGATGCTGTTATGGTCTCTGATAATCTAAAGAGTCTTGCGGTTTCTGCCATTGGACTACTTCCTCAGTCTTCATTCTACTTATACCAACGGTGGTTGAATGTCGTACACAGGAGCAACGTTTTTGAACAGAGAACAAAAGACTTTTCCGAAGCAGTTGTAAACCAACTTGATTCTCTCGGCGGTACGAAATACCCTAATGCGCTGAAAGTATTTTACAAGACTGCACTGGATAGTGCTGGTGAGGACACCGTATCCATTGTTGGTCATTTACCTCTAAACCCGGTAGTTGATATGCCAATTTCACGATTCGGAGGTAATCCTATCAACATACATTTTGTTCTTACTCTTCTTCAGCAGCTCCAACAAGTGCTTCAATGTTTGTCATCAGTGGAGCAGAATTCTCGAACTTTACGACCTTCGGAGATGTCGTATTTGGAAAGATCAGCTGCTGTTTCTTTAGGAAAGTCTCTTAAAAATCCGCCTAAGATCTTGATTTTTCCTATTATCTTAGGAATAACTGAGTTTTGTCAGTCCTATTTGAATCTTTTCTTGGCAAATAATAATGGCGAGCAGGTAAGTTAACTGATAAAAATACTAGAAGCAGTTTGAATGACGGATTTGGCTATCTGTATTTCTTTAATTGCTTCATAACTCCTTTTTTTGGGGTCATTTACATTTTGTCTAACAGGTAGAAATCGCTTGTTGCTGTGAGAGAGTTGTTATATTGCTGCTCGGACTTGATTACTTTGACTCACCAACTAGTAGTGGAGGAGAGCAAATTTCACACTTATCGGGAGATTCTGGAAAAATGGCTAGAAAACAACGTTTCTTGTTTCTCATTCGATCTCTCGGAGATAAGCGAGATAGTTGCCTCATTTGGATCTCAGCTGAATCTCACTACTGGAAAATCTATGGAGTTGATTTGGCAGAGATATAGAACCAGCTTTCCTGTGACGCAAGATGCCTGGGACAAATACCGAAGATTGATAAATCTGGCCGAGCGCTTCGACAGTATCTCTTGTAATTTGTTTTCTGATTCTCTTGAAAATATCGCTACGTTGAGGAGCTCAATTCTTGACTGCATAGCCGCAGTTTTGTCTAATGCCCCCGATATTGACGATGTTCTTGATGTAAGTTCATTATGCCTCCTTTTGGTTCTGTCCTTGATAATGAATCCCCACTAACAATAAACTAGCAACTTGAAAAGGGAATTGAAGTTTTGGAAACTATTTCTTCCAAATTTGGTGAATTGCGAGTTCACTTTTTCACTCGTACTTTCCAACAACTGTCGATTAATTTGGAACTGGCTCTTAGTTGTGGTTTGAAGGTAAGTTGATAGTATCCTGAAACAACCGGCCTCTTTTGACCAAGCTTCAGAAACCTAACTAACTCAAACAGGATCAGAGCTTATTACAGGATCTCGATGAGATTGCTTATTTCTCTCACTCTTCAACATTACACCAATCAGGATACAGAAGAATTTCACTTGGTAAGTTTTAAGTATTTGCCGTTTTTAGGAGGAGTTTTTTGTTTTGATTTGATGTGCTAACAACCAGAATCGCCATATTTGCCTGTTTTGGAGTCGATGGTCGATGATTTTGCCAAATTTGACTTGAGTAATGTGATTGATAACAATTCAATCCTTTGCAACATATTGCGTGATCAGTAAGTATAGATTGATATTGTGAAAAGAAGAAAAAAGAGCAGGCTGGGTCATGCCCATGCCCAGGTAGCAGATGGAAAACTAACCAGTATAGATCTATTTTAGAAAATGTTCAAGCGGGCGAGTTCAGACAAGCGGTTGATGACGCGCGAATTTTGGCTGGAGACATAGTTAAGAACTCAATCATCGTGACATCTGACAAACTTCGTATCCTGGCATCCATTTTACGACTACGGATAGAAGAATGCGAGTCCTTACATTTGGCAGCTTCCGGAGAAATACTACGAAATTTTAAAGCGGTAGCGGACAGATACTTCTTGCCTGCAATAGACCAACTGGATGGTGAAATTTCTGAAAAGAGTATTGGAACAGCCTGGATATTATATTCAGTTGGAATGATAATTCTTTACGTACCCGATATGCCATTCGATCCGGCTATCGGCCAACATGTTGAGCATGAGCGTTACACGGCAAGACAAAAAAGCTATGCCACCGCTATTGAAGCATGGAAACTAGTTCGAGATATATTCGTTGGGCCTAATAGTGATGAAGTTGAAAGGTCCATGTCTAGTTTGGCATCATCAATTACAGCTCATTCTGCAAGCTCATCTCCTGTGTTTAGCACTTATAGACCCAGTAAATCACAACTTGAGGGCCTTAACTCTGAGTGGGCATTTCTTATGCAGTCTGCTGTTGGGCCTGACGCCATAGAAAGATTAATTAATGCTACAGCACAACAAGTTGAGTTGTGGCAAATCAATTGTTCGCGATTTATATCCCGCATGGAAACCAACTATATTTACTATTCAGATATTTCGTCAATTTTTACTGGATTCGTGAAATCTCTTCAGATAGGGTTTAGCTTGTTGGTATCGTGTAGGCGCCAGCAGAATTCGCTATTGCCATGGTTTGTCAATCCTACCATGTTAACGTCTTCTTTGGAAATATATAAAATGGTTGAAAGTTTGAATGACCAGCTAAAGAAGAAGATAGGCAGCAGCAACCTTGAGAGTCTTTATTTATGTGCATTAGAATCTGCTATTTTCTGTATCAACAAGGCATTCATCAAAAGGCCCAACTCTGCTTATTCCTTAGTTGATTTTATTCTGAAGAGTTTCTATTATAAATGGTCATTGGATATGATGCGTAAGAAGGAGGAGGAGGCTGCCAACGCAACTATTTACAAAGATAACAGTGAGCAAGAGGCAGATGAAGATTTCAAGAGGATTTTTCCTGACTATGAAGATGTGATGGATATAGAAACAGAAGATAATATGAGGAAGGACAGCTCTATCGATTCTTTCAAACTTATGAAACTCCACATGTCTTTGTTTGACAACAGCAGTAGCTCATTGTCATCTCGAAGTTTGAACCAGACGATTCTAAATGGAGTTGAAATGACTCGCAAACTTGTAGAGAAGATTGACATGAAAGCTGGTGATAATGATTCCATTAGCAATATTCTGTGCTCCATTATTTATTCTATGTCATCCAAAATTGAAGAGTCTTCTGAAGAAAATGAGCAAGAGCATACATTCAACTTTTATCACGACCATAGAATAAAGGAGACTAAACGGGTTACCGAGCTCACTCGAAGTATTAAAAGCCGAGCTGTTGAGTTGCTGGAAAAGTGGCCCGAACACTCTACAATTCAGAATATAAATATCGCTTGTGAAGAGCTTCTAAGTTATTCTGTCGCTAGTCCCGTTGCGCGGTTTTTACAGAAAATCGAGCAGATATTCACATTTTTAAACGAATGGGAGACCTATGCTAGCAAGCTGGTTTCTGTCTCGAATCTAATCAATCAAACGACATCTCTTATTATATCGTGGAGAAAACTTGAATTGAACACTTGGTCAAGCCTTTTGCAAGTTGAAGAGGAAGCAATGAAGAAGACTGCCTCACAATGGTGGTTCTACCTCTACGAGAATATCGTCGACATTCCCATGCGACCTGATGATGGGGTTGGTTCAATAAATATGACAGATCTAGTCCAAATACTCAGTATGTTTGTGAGTGAGTCAACTTACGGCCAGTTTGCTACACGATTAGGTATGCTGTCGACTTTTACCGAACATGCATCTTCCTTGGCCGTTGAATCAAAGCGAGCTAGCAACATGAGTGGTATTTCAAATGCTATTGCCAATGTTGTAGCATTTTATCGACAATATCTACCACAAATCGAGGAGGCCATTGCCCGGTCAAAATCTGCGCAGAAGAAAGAGATGCAAGATGTAATATTGCTTGCGAGTTGGAAGGATACAAATATCTCTGCACTTAAAGAGAGTGCTAGAAGGTCGCATCATAAGTTATATAAAGTTGTCCGGAAGTACCGGTCGCTTTTAAATGAAAAAATAACTGCAATTGTAGATACACCTGTGAAAGCAGTCGATCTGGCGTCAAATTCTTGTGGTGTCTTTGGCCAACCACTTGATGGGTCTCTTGTTATTCGAGATATAGCGAGGCATTTAGAGCTGTGCAAAACCTTTGATTGTTGGGAGGCGCGACCTTTACGATTGAAAAACATTACGGCTACCGTCAAACATCTCGAATCAATTATTAGCAAGATTTCTATTGATGAGCTTCCTTCACTTGAACCAATTGCTATTAGCGCCATTGAAGATTCCGACAGACTAAGAAAAGCGACGCCATCCACTCTCAATGAAGAAACCAAGAAAATTATATCTTCATTGAAGATGGAGAAAAGTAAGACCTTAACCTCAACTTTGAAACAACTACGTGAGAGTGGACTACGCTATAATGTTCGGGCAGACGTGGCTCAGAAACAAGCGAAGATTAGCAATATTTTGGGATACACACAAGCACTTAGCAAAATTAATACTGGTAAAGGGGATTCCTATTTCTTCAGGATTGTTGAGTTCTTGCCACGCATCCGTTTTGCAGTATCAAATAGTGAAACAGATGTACCAGCTGGTGATCTTCAAAGAGCATTATGTATTGGTGAGAATGCCTTAGCTAATATCCTTTCTCAGCGAGAAGTTATAGCTGGTATATTTAAATTTGCAGATTCACTAGATTCTATCGAAAATGCTGCTGTAGAGGTTACTGCCATGTATGATTCGGGAAATCATTTCGAGTCTGGTAATAGCTTATCAGTGGAGGGCGACACAGTTGAGTATATTCTAACCTGGGGTCCTGAAATTGTCCAGGTGGCTTTGAGCGTATGGAATAGTTTTGTTACATTGTATGACGGAAGCAGAGGTATCAGTGGTACACATAGTGAGCTAGTATCGGTACTCGCAAAGTTTTCCACGCGTTTGTCTGATTTGAAGACCCAGTTGTCTCAGTATGATTCTCTTTATCAGAATAGTATTCGTACCGAGAGATGGAACTCCATTGTAGAAGAGATCAAGGATGAGAGGAGGAAACTGGCGACCGAACTTGAAGATTGGAAAGTTAAGAATCCTAAATTCCCACTAGTGGCTGACTTGGTTTTGTCTTGGATAAAAATTGCTTCCAAAGATATATCATCAGCTAACGACGGCGAGTTTACTATTGTGCCATCTATCATTGAACTGAACGCTGCCCTTTGTGATCTGTCGGACTCTATTCTTGTCGTTGCACAAAACGTGAACAATATTTGGGAGGAATCGGTTGATGTTTCGGAGGATGAGGATAACTGGTTTATCGGCACCCAGACTCGTCTTGTAAAGCTTGGAAAATCGCTTCATTCGAATGAAATATTCACTAAAATTAGCTCATGCTTGAGTCTAGCAGCGTCATTTCATCCTACGAAAACGTCCTCTGATGAAGCTGTTACATTGTTTGCTTCAGTCTTACCCTTCATACAAACATATTTGAAAATGCATAGATATGTTCGCCATTTGCTGACTAGCAACTATAACATCATTTCTAAATCAACTTATTTGTTGCTTTCCTGTCTAAATAATTTGTCAAGCAACGGCTTCTGTGCACCGCAAGAACAGTCTACTGAAACCGATAGTGGTGCAACTAAAGAGGGCACGGGCCTAGGAGATGGTTCCGGTGCCCAAGATCACTCCAATGATATTGAGGACGATGAGGACCTTTCAGAGCAAGCTCAGACTGAAAATAAGGAACAGTCTAATGATGATGATGACAAAGCAGATGAGGAAGACAATGCCAAGGAAATTGAGGGAGATATGGCAGGCAATATTGAAGATGCTTCCGATCAGGAAGAGGTCGATGATGATAAAAATAACTCAGAGGATGAGGAGCAAGATGATGAAATTGATGATGAGGTTGGTGATATTGACTCTCTTGATCCCAACTCGATTGATGAGAAGATGTGGGACGAAAAAGGAGATGACAATAAAAAGGAGAAGGAATCTGACAATGTTCCTGAGGGCAATGCAGATGATATGCAAGGTCAAGATGAGGACAATCAGGATGAGTCGGAGATGAAGCAAGACGAATCTCAGAAGAAGGAAGATGAAAATAACGATGATGAAAATGAAGCTGAAGATGACAGCTCCGCAGAGGAAGAGGAAGATGTTGGAGAACAGGAAGATAACGTACGTCAGGATAATGAAGAATTAGAATCCCAGGTACCTGAAGCAGATACTCTTGAATTGCCTGAAGGAATGAACCTTGATAATGACGATGAAAAAGACGAAGAGGGTGAAGAGGATGATGAGGAGGCCATGGATGGTATGGATGATGATGATATGGATGGAGAAGATATTGATGATGATGGTAAAATTAGAGATATTGATGAGTCTGACATGAAGAATGAAGGAGAAGATGAAGGAGAAGATGAAGAACAGAAACAAAAAGAAGATGAAGAACAAGAAGAAGAAGCAAATGAAGGAGAAAACGAAGAAGCAAAAGATAGTGATGCCCATATGCAGAACCAAGAAGAGTCTCAAGAGGATAATCAGGAAGATTCAGAAAAGGAAGAGGCGGATATTAAAGATGATGGAGATGCAACAAATGCGATTGATCAAATGAAAGTAGATACCGAAGGGTTGCGAGGACCAGATATGGCTGATGAAGAAGATGTCAATCCTGAAGAAAGTACTACATCAATGAAGGAATCTGCTTCAAAAAGTGAGGGTGCTGATATGGAGCAATCTGAAGAACAGAACAATATGGACAATAGTGGCGGTATGAGCTCAGTTAAGCCAAATGAAGATATAAAGAAGGAAGATGAAGAAGAAACAACCAACCAGGAGGATCCAGCTCGTAAAGAGGCCAAAGATTCGATGCAAAAGTTAGGTGATTCGATGAGAGAGTTTTATCGTCGACGTCAAGACATTAATAAAGCGTCATCAGATATCAAAGATGAAGAAGAATCTGCTACAGAATCTGCCAATATTAGACCCGATGAATTTGAACATATTGATGGTGAAAATACATCGCATGATACTCAAGCTTTAGGTGAGGCGCACATGGATCAGACTCAGGCTGTTGATGATAATATGGCAATTGATGATGATGTTGAACCGGAGGTTAGCGAAATGCCTGAATCGGACGAACAACATGTTGTTGAGAACCCCGAGGAGTCAAGCAACGCGCAAAATGGTCAAGAAGATTTGGAGGATAATACTACCCAAGATGCTTCTGCAAGGATTACCTCTATGGTTGGTGAGAGAACTAAAAATAATGAAGACTGGATCTCGGCTCAAGATGATAATGCTACCAAAACTGAAGACATTCTTCAGGGAGAGAATGATGTTGAAATCATCGGCAGTGAGCTTTCTGGAGATAGTGAGGTACCTTTCCGAGATTTGGATTCTGCTAGAGCCCTTTGGAAAAAGTATGACTCAAGTACCCAAGAGTTAGCATTGTCTCTTTGTGAGCAACTTCGATTGATTCTGGAACCTACTCAAGCGACGAAACTTCGTGGTGATTTTAAGACTGGTAAACGCTTAAATATGAAGAGAATTATACCATATATAGCCAGTCAGTTCAAGAAGGATAAGATTTGGATGAGACGTACGAAGCCTAGTAAACGACAATTTCAGATAATGATCAGTGTTGATGATTCCAAGTCGATGAGTGAATCGCGATCAGTTGACCTGGCTTTCCAGGCGATTGCTCTTGTATCCAAGGCTCTGACTTTACTTGAATCGGGCCAATTGGCAATTACACGATTTGGTAAGAGTGCGCGACTTCTTCATGGTTTTGATAAACCGTTTTCTTCTGAATCGGGAGCAGAGATTCTGCAGTGGTTTGGATTTGAACAGCAACGTACCGATGTTCAAAGGTTACTCAGCACATCAATCCAATTATTTGAGAACGCAAAATATACTGCTCGACGAGATCTGTGGCAGTTGGAGATTATTATATCTGACGGTGTGTGCGAAGATCATGAAGTTCTTCGTCGATTAGTCCGCCGAGCCCAGGAACAAAGAATTATGCTTGTATTTGTGATTGTGGATGGAATTAATAAGAATGGATCTATTCTTGACATGAGTCAAGTCAAGTATCAGGAAGATCAAGAGGGAAATATGAAGTTGAAGATGGAGCGATATTTGGATAGTTTTCCATTTGATTTCTACGTTATTGTACGAGATATTCGTGAACTTCCAGGGGTTTTGTCTTCTGTTCTTCGACAATATTTTGCTGAAGTTGCTGAGTATTAGTGGGTATTAGGTGGTGTTATTTTATTTATATTTATATTTGCATTTATAATATATTATTTATTAATTTAGTTGTCGATTGTCTGAACCATCATGGCAAATCATCTAACAATCTAGTTGAATTGCAGATCTACCTGGAGAAGCTATTTCCGTCAGGGAGTATATTGGTCAAATTGATCAAATGTCGACGGTATTCTGTAGCTGTCTCCCTGTACGATTTTCACCTAGTGCGAAGCGAGCCGAAAGATAAGGCGATGATCATCAGACCTAAGTTAGGCTAATAAGTAAATAGACCCTGCATGCATAGAGAATTCCTTTGTTGTGCGGTATACACTGCCACTTGACGTTAAACCGCTGCACTTGAAAAAGATTGATTGATTGATAATCATTTGTTGTCTATGTAAGCTATCTATAGCCAGCGACACTAATATATCTTATTTAACTATCCCTAAAAAGCTAATTTTGTTTTGTTTTTATTTCATAAGATCTTGCTTATCATGAATCTTTTTTTTTGTTCAATTAACTATACGTATATTTACTTAATTATAGACAGCGAAAAATGGCTTCTTCCGAGGTTGCGCCAATTGACAGGCTCCCACCAGAAATTTTCTGCATGATTCTGGAATATTTCGATCAAACAACTATACTTGAACTCCAATTTATTTCTTCATATTGGTCTGATAGAGTTGAAAATTTCAGGGATCGTTCCGGAATTCCTAGGCCGCTCGATGTAGAGAAGAATAGAAGCAATGTGATGTCGATTGTTCTCAGGAAGCGGGAACGTTGCAATGATTTCTTCTCAATGATCAGGCCACAAGTGTTCAACAGTTTACTAGAAGTTACTCTTTCCTTGACTCTAATAAGAAATGAGAGGCAAATACTTCATCTGGCTGATCTTCCTCATCTAGATAGGATAATACTTGAACATGCTGATGTTTTAAAGATCAATGACCATGAGAATCCGTATCCTATGACCACTCAATTTAATGAACTAAACTCACTTAAAATTAAGCATGGACGTTGGCACCGCCCTCATTATAGACACAATCGTCCTCTTATAGATTTTATGATTAATCGCTCTCCTAGACTTAGACACTTAGAGGTTGAAAGTCTTGTCGTTCTGAATGAAAAAAAAGCCAGGTTACCTCACCATGTATGGGAGGAGTACAGAGAGCTTAATGGAATTGCAACTGGTGACATCGAAACTTTATCCATTTCCGCTACAATTTTCGATAGGTCTTCAATGAAAATAATCCATATCCCAGTCGTTTCGCCAGTCGCTTCGGTTCACAATACATTAAGGCGATTATTTATATCTGGAGGCATCGAAATAATTTTTCCAGGGCAACAGAACCTTGGAACGCCGAATATTGAACATTTTGGATACTGTGGCTGGTATTGTTTAAGAATAATGGAAGCTTATGATATTGGTGCCAATATTCGAATTCTGAACTTGCGTAAGCTGTTGGATTGGAGACATAATGTTGATTATGTGAGTTATCATGATCATCATTATCATAATGATAACGATAGTGACAATCACGGCGCTGATAACGGTAGTGACGATCACGACGCTGATAACGATAGTGACGATCACGACGATCACGACGCTGATAACGATAGTGACGATCACGACGATGATAACGATAGTGATAACGATAGTGACGATCACGACGATCACGACGCTGATAACGATAGTGACGATCACGACGATCACAACGCTGATAACGATAGTGATGATCACGACGCTTATAATGGTGATGAATATTATGATGATCACCCCTACAGGAAGTCACAATTAGAGCAAATTTGCCGAAGGTGCCCTAATCTGCAAGATCTGACAGTGAAAGAAGTAGATGTCTCCAATTTTTGGATTGCAAATCTTGCAAATACGATATGTCAACATCTGAGTATAATTGACTTTGGTCAGATTCGAGACAGCTCCATAAATTATTTGCTCGGAGCTGGGAGGATCCGCACTATTTATCTGTACCATAACCACCCCCATGTTGTTGGTTATCTATCCGCGTATGGGTTGCAAGTCTTCACAGAACCAAGAGGTGTGGTGACCACTGTCCCTCAAAATAAGAATTGGAAAGTCGTATGGACTGATCAAGGAAGTGATTCAGATCGTTTATTTGACTAATCAAGGAAAGGATTCAGATCGTCTATTTAAGCGGAAGTAAATTATGCAAAGTCTATATAATTTGAGTAGTCAAGATGACTGGTAATTAGACTGAGTGGATGATTGTTTTCACTAACTTTGACTATGATCTGTGGGAAGTTCTCCCACAGCAAACGCTGAAGTTTAAAAAATATCCCAATACGGGATATAACTACCAGTTCTTATCTATATATTTAACTAGAGTTCTATTTGGTCGATTCAACATGATCAACAATTATTATTATTACAAATTATTATTATCTATACTGTTTTATTTTTCTATACTATCTTTTGTGGATCTTCTTTAGTGCTGCTAGTGCGGTTGGCTTTATTCTTGGGTATATATATATTGATCATGTTTCTCTCAAGAATGGTTTTTAGTTCCTCAAGTCGTTTATTTCTTTATTAGTCAAAGCTGTGTTTATTCAACATTTCTTTACTGATTGAAGACTCAGACTCTGAAGAATCTTCTATCTGTTATTATAATATTTAGGGAGTATGCAAAAAGTAGTATTTGGGCGAACTAATCTATTGAAGACTAATTAGTTGTTTTCAACATAGAAACAGATTCTTATCTTTAAAAATTATATTTGAACTGGAGGTCGGTTAGGTTTAACTTAACTAATCTTCTCACAGATCCATTATTATCCCTCAACCCTAACTAGATGGAGATGGCTTTTGGGGAGAATCAAAGGGAATGGAAAATATCTAACACTTATAAAGGTATATAAAACATCATCTGAAGATAGACAATTAGCCCTGCATAATATGTCAATATTATATCTGCATTTTTCCATCGTAAACACCATTGAAGTGGTATACTATATAAGTTTAGTATTGTTTACAATATGGAATTTATGAAGGGCATAAAGAGGGATTTAATGTTTTTTCATCTCTTAAAGACCGGATCTTTAACCCCTAAAACGACCGAGTGGGGTGGTTTACTGTACAGGTTTGTAATAAGATAAGTGCCTGTTGTCTGCCCATTCATCTAACCTGTTAAATCAGGATATTCTTCGATCGCATAACCAGCGCGCCGAACAATAATAGTATTCCGACTCCCGGCGTGACCTACCCACTGCTTATGCACTTCGACCTTCTAGGCCGGCTTCTCATCGACCCCGCAAAAAAAAAATTAATATCACATCATTTATAGGAGATAAGGTGTGATGCAACTTTAATTATCTAAGATAAGCAGACCAACAATCAGCGCTAGGCTAAACCTGCTACGTTCAGCAGCAGCTCTTAGAGATGCTTCGTCAACAACCTCTGCAGCTGACTTAGACTGCTATAGTACAAAATAAGATCACGAGCTCGGCTTATGGTTTGCAGATAAAAAAAAATGAAGATAAAAAAAAATGGTTTGCATCACGCAAAGTTTAAGCCATTGAATTGAGATGAAAACTGCAAAAAAAATCAGCACTTTGAACCTGACTATGAAAAGATCACGGAATTTAATAGGGTTATAGGGGGATGTCTCTAAGCGTGTAACTACAGCTTTAATCCATTTAAGATGAATAAGAAAACGTCTAGCAGAATTCGCTAGCATATAGGAGATAAGGTGTGATGCAACTTTAATTATCTTAGATGAGCAGACCAACAATCAGCGCTAGGCTAAACCTGCTCCGTTCAGCAGCTGTTAGAGATGCTTCGCCAACAACGTCTGCAACCTGCTGACAACTCTTAGACTGCTAGTACAAAATAAGATCACGAGTTCGGCTTTTGATGCAAAGTTCAATCCATTTAATTGAGATGAACACAGCAAAAAGAATCAGCACTTTGAATCTGACTATGAAAAGATCACGGAATTTTATAGGGTTATAGGGGGGATGTCTCTAAGTGTGTAACTACAGCTTTAATCCATTAAGATGAACAAGGAAACATCTAGCCAAATTCGCTAGCTTATATTATGGCAATTTCCCGATCATAATTCGTTTCTAATCTCACCAAAAGACTTTAAAAAATATCTAAAATTAAAAAAAATTAATTTTCAAAATCTATTACTAATTTTCTAATTACTAATGTCGACACAATTAGACGAAACTGTTAATCCGTCTAGCACATTTCCAGGTAACGTATCTGATGTTCAACCGTTTGGTTCAGATAACAGATACGTCAAGGTTGGTGATCGAATCTATGATCGAGTTCAATTTTTAGAGGCATTTGGCCTCAACGGTAGAGAACCCGCCGGAGATTGGAGAAGAACTCAACCATACTACCGTGAAAGGAAAATCATCGGTCCAGCATGTGTTGGTTTCGCTGCTTTTGGTGTATCAGTATTCCTGTTATCACTAGTTTTGGTTCATGCTCGACATGCAAGTGAGTTTAGTATTATAATTGGCATGGGATTCTTTGTCGGTGGTCTCTTGGAAATTTTTGCTGGTGTTGGTGAATTTATCATCCAACGTGAAATTCATGAAGCCGTTATTCTCTCTTGTCTTGGAGGTTTCTGGATGGGTTTTGCTGCAATTATTGTACCTTCATTCGGTATCATTGCTGCATACGGGGACGATGTATCTGAATTGGATAATGTAATTGGTTTCTATTTTATTACTTGGTTTGTGTTGGTCTTCGCCATGACTCTGTTGACATTTAAGAGTTCCGTCAGCTATATTCTCTGGCACTCTAGTTTAGATTTCTTGCTGTTGCTGGTGTCAATTGGATACTGGACTGGAAATGTTGGATGTTTGAAGGCTGGCGGTTGGTTTGGTTTTTTGAGCGCATTTTCTGCTTTCTATCTTGCTATTTCTCGTATTGCTTCTCATGAGAACAGCTATATTCCCTTCCCTTCATTGCGCCTTCATAACGGATCGGCTAATAATCTACCCGAGAAAGAATAGGCAATCAATGATTGTTTCTGCAACTTAGAAGAATTATAAGTTGACTTATTGTTTCTTAATCTTAATCATAATCTATACCTTTTGTATTGAGTTTTATACAACTATCTATAATAATTAATCTATAATGATATTTTATTCCTATTAGTTCGAGTTCGGTAGCAGTTATCGTCAGCGAGGCAGTTAAGAAGAATCGAAAAGAAAAGTCTTGTAAAGCTCTTTTGATTGTTCAAAGTTTCTGGCTAGACAGGTTTACGATTACATCTCTCCCAATGTACTTAACGTCAGATGCTTGCTTTCAAAGGACTCATAGAATCGATTTCATACGATTCTTAGCTCGATACAATATGACTAAATTTTATAGAGCATTTTCCCCTGTCAAATTTTGAACTAAACTCAAATTAGGACTCTTTATTTCATATTTCTGCAGTGGGTGGTGAAACCGCTTCGAACGTCGGACTAGGTCTTGAAACCTCTAATTAAAGATCTCATATAGCGTCCTGCAAATTAATTTATCTGATCGAATTTAAAGTTCAATTTCTTTTGAAAAGCTAGAATCACGAAGTTAGCTTCCTAACTTTCTCACTCCAGGCTGCTGGAGGTCTGGGGCCAGTCACCAGCCACCGGAGGGTACAACGCTCCAACGTGCCTCTCTATGTCACTCCGGTCCGATGTTTCTCTATAGCAATGTTAGGGAACTGGTCCCTTACTATTACTCTAGGGTTCAAAGTTCAAGGTACCAGAGATCAAGGTTACTTAAGTATTCAAAATATTCTTTGATTTTGAGTAGTTATAACAAAATAATATATTAGAGAAAGTTCCCACCAACCACCCCTTTCTCCTCATCTATGTAATGACTCATTTTATATCTAGCTTATATTCCAATTCTAGGTTCATCTAGGATTCGGTTTTGGAATTTTTTGTCAAGTAATTCTGCTGATAGTTCCGTGGTATGAGCAGGGTCACAACCTTGCCAATTTACAATTGCGGATTCTCTATTCGGACGTTCCAAATATTGCATTTATTTCTTTGATCCTGTAACTTCTTTGTAATTATCACTGCGTTTGTAGGGTTTCATCCATTTTATATCAATTGTTTGGTCTCGTTTATTCATGATTGGTAAACTGACTTCAAAAGATTTATTATTGATTCCTCTAACAAGTAGAAAATGTCCTAAGTAAAGGGGTTCTAATTTAGAGTATTTTTCGGGCGTTCCATAGGCTTCACGGCTCAGTAAAATCCAATCTCCGACTTCATAGTTAGAATTTCTATGTTTTTTATTATAATGCTCTTCTTGTTCTCGTTGAGCATTAACCGTGGCATCTTTAACATAAATCAAAATAGAACGTAACTTTTCTGCAAAATCCACGGCGTCTTCACATCTTCGTGACAATTTCCATGAGTCAAAGAAAGCAGGTGGTATAATTCCTAAATCTGCTTCAAAAGGTTACATTTTGATTGGTGAATGATAAGCGCTGTTATAAGTGTTTTAAGCAAATTCAACCATGGGAAGATATAGATCTCAAACCATTATATTAGTCGAGACGTAGGCTCTTGGCATTTGATTTAGTATGCGGTTTACTCTCTCCGTTTGACCATCTGTCTCTGGATGGTTCGTAGTGGAGCCGTCAAGCTTGGTCCCTAAGATAAAATTAATGGTTTGCCAAAATGAAGCCATAAAACGAATATCTTTTTCTGAAACTATAATCTTAGGTAGTCCATGCAGCCGGGTATGGTTCTTTGTTGTAGGAATAAAATGTGCGAGTTTAGTTGGGACAAAAATCATATCATTCTTTCTCTCGGTCTTAGGTATTCCTGTTACAAAATTGAAACTTGTTCCCATCTTTATATAGGTACTGGGAGAGACACAAGTAAGCCTTGTGGTTTCTGTGTTGAAGCTTTAGAGGTCTGACATATAAAATAACGAGCAACATAACGATTAATATGCTTGAACATAAATTTCCAATAAAAGTTTCGAGCAAGCATTTGATAAGTTTTTAAGTACCCAATATGTCCCCTAACAGGAGATTCGTGAGCTTCCTTCATCAAAGTTTGTCTAAATGGACAATATGGTATACAAAGTCTCCAATCGTCATCAAAAAACACTATAGTAAAATAATTCATTTGATTCAAGTTTAAAATGTTTGATGTAATGAGAGTGATAGTTGGAGATACTGGGTTTTTATGGACTAGAATATCATATATCTGAGAAAAATTTGGGATAAGATTCTTTGATTTCAACTTCATATCTAGGGTCGAGTTCTTGGACAGAGATCATATTGATTTGAATAGGGTCACGTCGACTAAGTGCATCTGCAGCTGAGTTGGTCTTTCCAGGAATATGTTTAATGTCAAATGAGTATAATCAAGCCATCGTGCAACTCTACCCGTGCTGATATCTTTCTGGGACTTCAGATAAACTAGAGAGTGGTGGTCTTTTCAAAGCATTATAGCCATAAATTCTTTTTCGCGTATGTGATATCTAAGTTCAGCATCATGTAATTTCTCTGAAGAGAAGTCTATAATCCAAGTAACTTTCCATCAAAAGTTTCAACTTCTAGGGTAGGTCCGAAGGCATAACCACAGGCATCAGTGATTACTATAAATCTGGAGTCTTTCATTTCCGGGTCTAGTATCATGAGTACAGGTTGAGACGTTAGCTTGGTTTTTAAAGTCTCAAAGGCATTATCTTGATCTAAACTACATTCCCACTTCTTTGCATCAATGTCAATCAGAGGAGCAGCAATCTTTGAGTAATCCTTAATGAAACGTCAATAATATCCTGTGAGTCCAAGAAATGATTTAGCGTGTTTAGGATTTTGGATTTGAGGTCAATCGACAATGCTTTTAATCTTGTCCTGTTCTGGGTGAATTCATTCCATATTCATTGACGATATATCCAAGGTAATTAATGAATGTCTGAAGAAAAGAACATTTTATCTTTTTGGCAATGAAATTTTGATGTTGTAATTGTTGTAGAACTTTTTTAATCATATTGAAGTCCGTTTTTTGTCACACCCAGACGGACCGGCTAGACAGTGCCTCGGCTTAATTTAATTAATTAATTAATTCATATTAATGACATCAGATGACTCACATTTATTCATCTCAACGATGGTGTGTTTGCTTGAATGAATCATAATTTCAGTATGTTCGAATTACTTGTTTTGACGGTACGCATAGCCAAAGCAACTGGGACTGGACAGACAAACGATATAAACAGATGGGTAAGAGGCTTCCCACCCCAGGGATACATATGTAACCTCAGATGGCAGGGAGATAGAGCTACAGTAGTACGACATGTCTGACGTCCTGATTGTGAATCATCTTTCTAGTTAATGCGCAAGGTTTGGATCAGACTCCGTCACTGACTTCACCTAGTTTTTTGATCCATTTTACAGCTTCAAGTAACATGGGTAGGGCCAGAAATCTGATCACAGGGTCTGGAACACTGTCTCAGACATCATTCAAGAGAAGACAGACTAGATACGGTTGCGGGAAGTAGGAGAGCTAAGGTTGATCCCCGCTGTATATCCGGAGACTGCCTCTGGCGCAGACCGCTTCAGATCTTATCCTGCCTCAGAAGAAGAATAAGAAGAAGCAGAAGAACAAGAACAAGAAACGGACTATCTTTAATAATATATTATATTTTCCCAAGAAAACCTCGAATCATAGAATCACAGAATAGTAAGAGTGAGAACTCTTACACTAGATCGCATTTGTCTGCCCCCTTCCATGTGTCTCCGGCGCGGTCCACTCTATCCAGTTCGCGTCCCACTTTGTCTTCGTCTGGGGCACACTGCCTTCACTTCGGATCGTCTTCCGGAGAGCAGCGATGACGACGAAAGAGGAGGCCATGAATGAGCCAGACAAGCCAGACAACGGGTGTCCATGGACACAGCCAGCGACCCTCTTCGCTGGAGCTGAAGCTAGACTTCCGCCTGCCAAAATTTAGTTTAATTTCCTCCGGCCCAACTCCGAGCCAAGAAAAAATTTTGATTTTTTTTACTTTCAAAAGTTCTTTCTTTCCCGAAAATAACCTAATTATATTTGGGAGGCGCGCGCCAGATTTTTCCAGTTCTTCGCTTTTCGCTCAGGGGTCTTTTGATCGCCCCACCCGCCAGAGGAAAATACGAGTAGTACTGAAATTCGATATATGGATATGCAAATCTGAAATAGGAGAGAAAAAAAAAAATTTAAATAAAATAAAAGATACCGATTCAACGGGGGCTGTCGATATATGCCCGAATTCCGGAATTGATCTTTTTGGTTCATTGATCTCCGTTCTGGATCCGATAATGATATGCGGTCGTCATCGTGAAGAGCTTATCAACCCAAACCTCAATCTCTCCATGTGCAAATTGAATGATCGATCTTTGATCTTTGGTAGCCGAGGGAATCCGCCTGGGTCCTGAGTCGGAGCTCCACCAGCGTGAAACAGGGGAGAGGACAGGTACTTGATAGCAAGAGCTTACGGTCTGTCGGCCGCCAGAGTCAGAGGAGGGGACGCTAG
>JAJMIF010000130.1:0-60171 GCA_030583505.1 Sugiyamaella castrensis
CAACTAATTCGTGGAATACCTAATACCATAGACTATTATTAAGAACTACTTACTCGTAAGTTAACATTAATAGGTCAATGCTTAGAGAATCGACTATCACGTATCTTGACATCAGTATCCATGTGCTGCTTGGGTATGGTAAATCCTAATCTACGGTTAGGGTTATTTAGGTATACCCATTTTGGGTATGTCCTGACAAGTGTATGCTGATATAAGAATAAATATTTAAAAAAGGTTTATATATGTAATTATTATGGTTGAAATTCCCTAGAAGCTAAGTTCTGTCCTAGCTATCGCTGCGCGGCAAAAGTTGTTGTTTATTGTATATCGCATATTATCACCTTTTCCCTATGGGTTAAAAAGGCCAGTACAATATATATAGAATTGTTCCGTCTACAGCGCAACAACCTGTTAATGTTAACGTGTTAAAGGTTAACCTGTTTGTTATCGAAACACACTGCATGACAGTGATCTTCAGACATGGCTGTATCATCGACAATATTCTTCAGGGATAGTTAAATAAGTAGTGTCGCTGGCTATAGATAGCTTACATAGACAATAAATGATTATCAATCAAAATCAATCAAATCAATAAACCTGTATCATCGCGGAACACCGGCAGGAGCTGAGTGCAAAACCCAGTAAAACATTTTAATGCAACCCTTACATAATAGTAGCATATACGGAACGGGTGGAAAAATATATTCCGGTTCCGGAGGGAAGGCATGACACATGTTATTTTTCTCCTCCATATATGCATTAATTAATCGATTTTCCTGAAGTGGGGTGGGGCCACAAACTAATATGGAAACATAGAAGGAGGAGCACTGAAGGTGCACTTCTTGGGCCGGCAACTTAAGTACCGCCCAACGATATTTTATCTCAGACCCCCTGGTAACTAACTGGTTATCCTACCTTTTTCCCGACGCCAGTTCTTGCTTTTTTTGTTCAATCAATTCAGGGGGTATCCCTTGATGGTCCGCCTGGGCTGAGACAGCAAGTTGCCAAAGTTTATCGCAAAATGGCTGGACATCTTTTCCTAGAAATCCTTTCAATTGTTCATAGATATCTAAAATCTATGTTAGATGTCAGTTAGCCTGTTTTGTGAAAGGCCCTTGACCTGAAGAAGAAAATATAAACATACGAACCGATTTCCACTAATTAGTTCAATAGCGTATCCAATAACGATATCGTCGCCAGGAATAAGTTTATTTAGCTTTGAGGTGTTAGATAGTACTTATCCCCTCCCGTAAGGCTATCTCATCTCATATATGCAGAGAGAAGACCAGTCGAGATTTCCACTTCTGGCAACGAGACCTGGGACCGACTAGCTTGATGGCCTAGGTTCACATTCATTCTATTAACCAAATTTCTTTCGGCACAGACAGCATCCTTTCGAGAATTATAGTGAACCCCGTCTGCCTCCGGCGGCTGGGGCCTTGAACAAAGGTCTAAGCCCCAGCCCGCGGGAGGAAGACTAGCTAGTTAGTTGGCCCGCTGGTATAGACGGAACTAATTAAAATCTTTAGACAGGTTGAATAGTTGTGGCATACCTCATTGATCATCCATGATTGTAATATTTCCTTGTTAACTTTATTCATATCTACCTTCTTATCAAATAAATCTTTTGATGATGATAACATTATGCTCTTCAAATCGCTGAAGTTAAGGTTGAAGAAGCTTTATTAGCTAGAGATGTGAATGACTTGAATAAATTGAGCCACATTTATTGGGCGACGAAATAACAGGTAGCCCAAGGTAGTTAGTTACAGACTAATCACAGACCAGTTATTGCCAATTAACTAATTGCAGCCGTATGCAGCTGTAGCTAGGTACGTATACGTACCTACGTTCTGTATCTTACCAAATTTTCAAGGATCCGAGGACGGGGATAGACTGGAAAAGAACAAAGGCCAAGGGGAAGGCCGATAGTAGCGAGAGAAAAAAGGGTCGGAGAGCAGTATCTCTGTCACCAGAGATATTGTCAGTAGTGACAGAACGGATTCTGGGAACAAATCCCTGCCGTCAGAGATCTAACAGCAATAACAATTAGGGGTCAACAGATCTATTTTCTAACTTTAATTGATACGCATGTTTTATTCCCGACTTCCGTCCGTTCTTGCGTTCTGATCTGTTAAGTTATCGCGACAGATTGCATAGCTAGGTACTGTAACACCGGCAATCTGATTAATATGCCGGTATACGATATGCCGGTATACGAGGACGATAACAAATTTAGTGTTAGTCATCATTGCAGTTAGTTACGAAATCGAGAAGTTAGTGCCGTACGCTAGATTCAGAAGAGCAATATTTGCTTTAAACCATCCATCACTACAGATACAGGAGTACTTTCGAAGAAGAAGCATTTGAGCTACTGGAAATGGAGGAATTCGTAAAGCGGAGAATGAAAGGGCAGAGAGAAGATTATGTCAATTTAAGGAGGAATTATCATAAAAAAATACAATAACATTTGCCCCCAGCCTAGAGTGGGCTAGGGTGGGCTAGGCAACTTTGAGCTTAATTACATTTATTTAGAAGGGGTTTTTATATTAGAAATAATATTTCCTCTTCGAGGGCAAGCTATTGTGTATAGAGGTTATTATATGAGGATTTATATGAGGATTTATATATGCATTTTTATATTATAATAGACTTTGAAGACAAAAAAAAAAAAAAAAAAAGAAAAGTCATCTCTTGACATTTGTTTGATAACAGAAATATGCGTGCTGCCAGATCGAGAATATTAAAATAGTAACCTTAGTGTACACAATATGCAGTTCGCCAACTCCTCAGTTCAGAAAAAATATTATACTTTAATTTGAACATGTCACAAACTGATATATAACGAAGAAATATAACTATATACATATGGTTGACTACAATTTCAAAAAATCTAATACCAATTTACGAGTTGGAGTAACTAACAACATAAATTACTTTTATATCTGCTGAAAACGAGATAGGAATTCAATAAGCCTATTGATGCCCGCTGACCCTCCCAGTTATGACTCCGGTGGCGGGGGGTAACCATAACCCCGTAGCCAATAGGAATTTAACCCGAGCGAAGCGAGCAACGGGGTCTGGGGAAGTGCTCCAGCCGTCGGAGGCACAACTGAGGGCAACAACGTAACGAGAATAGATGGGATCATGTATTGTAGAAAAAAAGGGTGAGGGATTAATGCCAGGCCATTGAGGAATATTCTCGGTGGAAGGACCCCTAGTTATAGAGGAAACTGAAATTATAGAAGTACCAGAACAATGCGCGATGACGCGATGTTGATTTATTTCTGAGCCGAGGTAAAAAGGAACTCCTGCATGTACGTATATCCCTTAGTTTAACATAGAGTATAATAGAAATTACCTTATGAGGTAACTATTACGGCTAGTTAAAAACAAAATTTAGTAACGTTAGTGACAAAGTTTACAGTACTAAACTTAAGTTACAGACGATAGGGCGTGATTCTACAGCAGCCTATAAATCGTACATATATTACCACCACCATTACTACGTAATCGACCGTAACTTTCGGAACGGTTAAAGTTAATCGTTATTTTCTTATTACATAATTTGTAGACAAAGTAGTCTAACCATTGCCCACACTAAATATATGCTATCTGTGTTATCAACCATTAAATAATATTGAGCCATGTTTACTCCGACGGTTATTTATTGCATTGACCTAACAACAAATGTACACGTAGTAACTAGATATGTATCTCCGGTTTGTAACGTTAGGTGTGATGAGGACAGTCATCGGCCGCGGAGTTTAAGGAAGTGATAGGCAAACGGTATACCGCTTTTATTCAGTAAATTACTTTTTCATATTTTATTTTTTAACTTACATGCAGATAGTTTTCACGGAGTCGGATAGGGGCGAATGTTCCTTTCCTTATGAATCTCGGTTGACCGATCCGATCTTCTAGAGGAACTCTCTAAACATAAGGAACAAATCTGGCATACTTCAAATATAAAAAAGAAAACAAATAAGGAAAAAAAAAGAGGAAGAAAAAAAATATATAGACCCTGAATGGGAATTTAAATAGAAACTTTCAGTCTTTTTATTTTATTTTATTTAATTTTATTTTCTCTTTCATTTTAATTTTCTTGTTGATTTAACAACATCAATTTAAGTGCTTCTGGGTAAGTAGAGTAAAAGATGGTTCAAGATCGATTGATTTGGTTAGTTGGATTGCCTCGTTCGTTCGCCGCTCATGTCACCGACCGCAGAAAGACACGGATGCAAAGGTCATTGATTCCTTCAGTAGGGGCTTATAATTATATCAAGATTAATTGCCAGCTACCAGCTTCAGACCTTGTTGATACTGTGATTGAGATAGTTGCTATCGTAAGGTTGTACTGGAGGCAGATCGATATTGCTTGATAATCTATAAAATTATCTACCTAATTATTGTCGGATTTAATGTCAGGCGGAAATAATTTCGATGTAAAGATTTATTATAAAAGTAGGAAGGATCTTGAAGGTTGAAAATAGTGGATTTCATTAGTTTAAACTAACATTTAGACATTATTATTGGATTACTTGTTTGGAATTTTAAAATCGATTTTTTCATTTTCATTTTGATTCTGTATTTCTGTCAGTGTCATTGGTTGACCTGATCATTATTATTAACCGATATTTCATCAAAATGTCAAACAACAGCAACCCCGCCTCGGACAATTCCGCAGCTCCTGCATTTGATAAAGTATTATCATCATCACCATCTTCTTCTACTAAAAGAGAAAATGAAGAAGAAGATGATGAAGAAGTTAGTCCAAGAAGGTTTTTTGGTGAATCAACTTCAACAACTTCAAAAAATAACGAAAATTCTGATTATATTAATAACAATGTTGATGATTATGATGCAGAGTCATTACGTAGAATCGCAACAAATGCCTCAGATCAAGCTTCTCCTTCTGTTGAAGCAGATATAATTGCTCGTGTTTTAACTGGTGCTTCTAGAAAATCAAATAAACCTATACCTCATATGGGTGCTGGTAAAGAATATCCCCCATTATTAGATTATGATAGAGAAAAGTATAAGGTGGAATTCGATGGTCCAGATGATCCTCTCCATCCTCATAATTGGCCTTTAAAAAAGAAAATACCTATTTGTATTGCTCTTGGTTTTACTACTTTTACTGTTGCTTGGGGCTCAGCTATTTTTTCTGCAGCTATTGAAGTAGTAAAAGTTAAATACCATGTCGGACTTGTAGTTGCAATTTTAGGCATCTCTTTATATGTAATGGGTTTCGCCTCTGGTCCTATAATGTGGGCGCCCATGTCCGAGTTGTATGGAAGAAAAGCTCCTACGGTTGTCTCTATATTAGGATTTACTATATTTACGTTTGGTGCTGCTACTGCTAAGGATTTTCAAACATTAATTCTATGTAGATTTTTTGCTGGTTTCTTTGGTGCTGCACCATTAGCAGTTGTTGCTGCTGCTTTTGCAGATATGTTTGATAATAATTCCCGAGGTAAAGCAATAACGCTTTTTTCTTTAATGGTATTTTGCGGTCCTCTGGTGGCCCCCGTGATCGGTGGGTTTATTACTAATTCTTATCTTGGTTGGAGATGGACTTTATATATAACTGGAATAATGGGGAGTGCTGCACTTGTTGTTGATTTCTTCTTATATGAAGAAACCTATCATCCAATTATTTTAGCTAATAAAGCTAGAGAAATAAGACTAAGAACCGGTAATCCTCTTATTTATGCTCCTCAAGAAGAAGTTCAGCTTGATTGGGAAGATCTTATAACCAAGAATTTGACCAGACCAGTTCGTATGCTTTTCACTGAACCAATTATTTTACTTATTACTATCTATACTGCTTTTATTTATGGTATCCTTTATTTATTTTTAGAAGCTTATCCAATTGTATTTACTGGATATGGTTTTAAAGGTGGTGTTGTTGAATTACCATATTTGGGGCTGTTAATTGGAACAATACTTGGCGGGTTATCGATACTTCTCATTTTTGAACCTCGTTATTTAAAACAAGTTAAAAAAAATGGAGGAAAACCAGCTCCAGAAGCCAGATTGCCACCTATGATTCTTGGTGGGATTTTATTTCCTATGGGTATTTTCTGGTTTACTTGGTGTGGTAATTATCCTGAGCAAGTTCATTGGGCTGCACCAACTGTATCAGGGCTTTTTACTGGTTACGGACTTATGGCGATTTTCCTACCTGCTATTAATTATATTATTGATTCTTATTTATTCTTCGCAGCTTCTGCTCTTGCCGGTAATACGTTTTTACGTTCTTCATTTGGTGCTGCTTTCCCATTATTTGCAACTCCGATGTTTAATAATTTAGGAATTAATTGGGCGGGTACTTTAATTGGCTGTATTGGTGTTGTTCTTATTCCAGTTCCGGTTTTGTTTTATATTTATGGAAAGAGATTAAGGCAGTTATCGAAGTTTGCTTTTGATCTTTAAAATCGAAGAAAAGAAGAAAAAAGATGTGGGAGAATTTATAATTAATTATATTTGCATTTTGTATATACCCTCTCCTATTTTTTCCCCTTGGCATATAAAATATACATACAGTCATACACACATAATTAATAAAATAATGGCAATCACTATCGAGTCCCCGCGTAGCTCCGGGACCCCCTAGTTTAGCCTTTATCATTCTCTACTTTCAGGTCGTCTTGTCGCTAATGGCATGGGTAGGTAGATAGCAACAAGGGGTCGTCGGGGCAGAGCTCGGGGTTTGTGACTGCTGTCTTCAAACCTCGAGAACATGACGAGAACTGGCACTCGTTCGAAGGTGAAATAAGCTTCGGGAAAGCTACCCCCACACGAAGGCAGACTGACATTATTTCGCATGTCCGATAATATCAGTATCTCACTCTGGCAAGTGATGTGTATAAGTTAATGACTGCCGACTACACGAGGTCGAGTGTATTATTTGAGAGAATGCGAATTGGAGACTGTCTCTTTCTAGCTAGTGCAATAGGGACGAGTCAAATTAAACTTATTCAAGCACCGAGGCCGAAAAAGCTGATTCAAGGAGGATGGGAGATAATGAGGATAATGTACCTGATATAATACACATCTCTAATAATAGTATTAAAATAATTCCCAACTGATTTCTTTTTTTGCAAGTTGAAATAAATAAGATCGTTCCAACATCAATGGAGCAAACGACATGATCCCACCACACTTCTTAACTCTTCTTTTTAGCTTCTTTTGCAAGCCGGATACCTTCGTGAACTTCTCGTAATGGATAAACTGGACCATAACCATCACAACATGCTTTATCTTTAATATATTGAACAACAAAATTAATATCAACATCTTCTGCACTCATTACAGGATCTTCCATCAACATTTGCCAAACAGTACCAGCACCAAGCATTGTTTCACCATGAGTTCTTTCATAAACAATATATGACGGTTGAACAGAAGAATCATCTTGTTTATCTTGTTTATCTTCGTCGTCTTTACCTTCTCTTAATGAAGCATAAAATTGATGACTAGGAAATGAAGCTTGCTGAGGTGCAGGATGATTATTATTATTATTAGATGACGACCTAGCAGCAATAGCAGCAGCTCGTTGTGAAGAATGTAAAACTTGATTTTCCGTTACTAAAATAGTATTTTCCTGTCTTAATCTTTCATTTTCAGCTTTCAATTTTGATAAAGTTTCTTCAGTTTCTGATAATTTTTGTTCTAATTCTCGAACTCTTTGTTCTTTACGTTCACGGAACGCTCTTTGAGCAGCTCTATTCTGAGCTTTACGTTTAATATCACTATCGTCTAAAGCGAAACCAGATAAATCATTATTACCATCTTCATTTTTAATGTTAATATTAAGATTTCCAGCGTTATTAGTTATATAATCAGATTGGAAATTTGTAGATGGTGCTATTGAAGAATGACTTGATTCTGATGAATCTGGTGATGGCATCAAAGGATTGGCCATAAAAAATTTCTGATTATTTTCATCACTTGTTGTTAAATCATTGCCCATAATTTGATCACATTCATCCCAATCAATAGGAGGAACTTGATGATGATTATTGGACGAAGATGAATTATCAGCTAGACTCAGATTTTGTAAAGCTGGTTCATCCAAAGATTTATGAAAAGCAGGAAGGGCATCATTAGTTGGATAATAGAATGCCATGATGAAATAGATGTTGATATAACAGCTTATGGAAATATGAAACTTGAAACCAAACCAGAAATGAAACTGAACGTGAAGTAATTTCGGGATAAGAATATAAAAGGTTTTTCTCTCGGGAGAAATATTTAAATAAACTATTATCTCTTATTTAAACAATATGAGACAAGATTATTCCGACATGTACTTTCCCTCTTCTAGAAGGTTTTCTTTCTCCTGTTTATTAGATATCCAGAAATCTCATAAGACTTAAAAGTTCTATGTCATATGTATATTCTTAAGAGTCTTAGTAATCTTGAATTAGGCCAAAAGTTCCCGGAGATACTTTTATGCCTCTATGCGGCTCCTGTTATTTGTCAGATTAATGGGGCAGACTAACGCTATCGGGACAGATCGAGGTTACGTACATATCGATGACCAACCGTTTTTCGAGGGGTTAACGTTATAGGCACCAGCTGCCTAGCCCAGTGCCTAACCGCTTATAACCGCTTATAGTCTGTGAACCGGAAAATGGTTTCTACGCATATCCTGGTACCGGGAGGGCTCCACCATATTGGTGGTCCGGTCAGACCCGAATCTGTAAACTCTCTGACACACTCGAGAACTCGTATACTGTACATAGCGAAAAAATAACTCCGTTAACTCTACCCACCCAAATTTACAGTTTGGAAAAGTAAAGTTAGTAAACTATAGTTAACTAACTCTAGACGTCCTAACCTTAGGTTAAACATGCTTGCAGGAGAACACGCGGATACACGCCCTTAGTAATAGCATAAATAGCCGAAAATGCAGTGTAGTTTATATATCTTGTTATTATATTATGTGAATGTTCCCGCCCCCCCTGAATTTGGCACTCCATCACCGAGAACGGAGGGTAGTATGATGCGCTCGGTTGAACTCTGCCAAGATAGGTGATAATATTAAATAAATAATAGCTCTGGGTACGTCGAATGAGCGAGAGATAGTTATCTGGGGGCTGAAAGGCGCATTCGCGGCTTCAACAGAAGCTCAAGAGGCCCAGTACTGAACAATTCTCCATTGTAAGATGGAATCGAGGTTTGGTAATTTTCATTTTCATCGGCCCAAAGAGGCACCAGAAATGAGACCAGTAGGTCGCTATGAATTCCGAGGAGCACCTCCTACAATGGTGGGGTAATCTGTCAATGCGATTGGGAGCTTTATGTTCAGTTTCAGTTACTCGATGTCACAGGAGGACTATCCCAGCTGCCTGAGCCAATCAGGTGAACGCTGAGCTTTAGAAGAGCTCAATATTTTCAATAGTATTTTCTTATAAATGCATAACTAAGAACTCAAAAGAATACAAGAAAAATAGGCGACGAAGTAGACTACTGTTGCTTCATCTTTCCTTGCATATATAAGTTAAGGTTAATAACAATAATAACAATAGTCATAAAATTATAATAAGTTAACGAGATAAATCAATAAAAGGATCTGGACTCGGAGATGGGGAACTAGACATCAAAGGAGTGGTTTCAGTCGTAGCAGTATCTGGTGTTGTAACCGTCGTTCTTGGTGCAATATCAGAAGTTGTGTTCACTATCCTTGGTGGCATTGTAACATCATGTTTACATATAGGACAAGTTTTTTTCCGGCATATTAACCATTTAGATATACAATCAGCATGAAATTCATGATTACAAGGTAATCGCATTACTTTACTTGCTCCTGCAACATAATCTTCTAGACAGATAATACATTCACCCGAACTAACCCAGACTTTTTCTGGTCTTGTAGAAATAGTTGATGGTGAATTAGAATTGCTAGTACGATTATTAATAACCGTATTATTATTATTATTATTGTTATTATTGTTATTATTATTGTTATTGTCATTGTTATTGTCATTGTTATTGTCATTGTTATTGTTATTGTTATTGTTATTGTTATTGTTATTGTTATTGTTATTGTTATTGTTATTGTCATTGTTATTGTCATTGTTACTGGCAGTGCCAGATACTAGTAATGGCTGATCTATTGATGGATCTACCGGTGTTGCTGCTGGTTGGTTACCCCGAATTGATGTTGTAGATTCACTTGTAGAATTATAATTCTGCCAGATTCGAATGGGTAAAGAATCTACTAATGATTTTGGTGCTCGTTCCTTCATAAGCCTATATCTACGATGAAAAAGCAAAATTCCATAAATAATTGATAATGAGCATAATGGACTAACCATTAAAAATACTACAGTATTCATCATAGGAGCCGGATCAGGTAATCTTGTAATAGTAATAATATCAATATCCGATAATATATCATAAGATTCTCTTGAAACAAATGCTGATGGGATTTTTGCTCCATCATATTCATCTCGAGTATACATAGTTACTAAGCCACGATGATAATAATTATCACCAACTAGTACAGCCACTGCACCCCAGCTTTGTAGAGTAATTACTTTTTCATAGAATCCACATCCACCACGTTGAACAAGGGCAATTTTTTCTCTTAAATCTTCATAATCGCCAGCATCATGACTACCGCCACTACAGGCTAAAGAATTAACAACTGATAAAGAACCTGTGAATCCACCTAATTGTCCATTACCACCATTACCACCATTATTGCCATTGTTAGCAGAGTTGGTCATTCTGCCATCTATGTTACTGGTAGAAGTACCAGCAGTACCACTATCACCATCAATTCCTACTTTTCCAATATTTCCATTACCGATTCCGCCGATTCCGCCAATTCCACCGATTCCGCCAATTCTCCCTATTCCATTAGTCATTCTTACACCATCATTATCATTCTTTACATCGTCTAACACTTCATCGCTATCATTATCTCCATTAGAGGCTCTAGTTGGGAACATGGGTCCAAATGCAGCAGGACGAGCTGGTAAAGAAATATTTCTTCCTGGAGAAGTGATTATAGCAGCCATTGGCATAAGTACTGGGATCTGAGCAGTTGTTATTATAGAGCTACGATTGATAAGTAATCCAAACAGTGCAACTAAAAGCAACGCTCCAACCACTGCGAATTTAGGCGTACAAGATGGCATTATGGAATGAGATAATACAAATAAGGTGACTCTCCAGATAAAAACCCCCTTGTAACTTCTAGAACTACTAGTTCAGGAAACAAAAATAAAAGAACGGATTCAAACAAAGAAAATGCTCCTGAACTCCTCTATTCACTGTGTGCTGCTGAACCTCTACTGTACTATTCAGATTCAGTGTGTTTCTGGTTCAAACTTTTCAGTTCGAACAAACGTCAAATTCTAAACTCTTTTAAGTGATATTTCGTTTAAAGACAAACAAAAGAATCAATAGCTATAAGTTGTCTGTCTTTCTCTTTCTTGGCCACTGTAATTTCCTCGGTCTCTAAATCTCGTCTAATCAACCTTACCAAACGAAAAGCCGCAAAAAAAAATGCCCCAATTTTCGTCTTTGAATTTACCAATCAGTCTTGAGATTGATTCCAGTTTGAAATATCCTTTTAACTCAAAATCAGCTCTTTTAAAACTGAAAGTCTTCTTCCTAAACTACTTCATTGCCTGACTCCATTAAAATCATGCACTTCTCCTATAACTTGCATGTTTTGGTTATGTACAATTTCTATTTACCTGTTTTCTCGCCAATAACCTCCACGTTTTGTTTTCATCCCATACGATAACTCCTAATTTTTGTTCATGCAAACTCCACTTTTTGTTGGTGCGCTCTAATTATGCCTCATGACGTTAATTCCAGGGTTTTAAATTTTAAGGCAGGTTTTGCATTGCATAAGTTACATGCCGGAAACATCGATCGATTAGATCGGTCGTACCGGGCCTGAAACCGTTATAAAACCCAAAATGTTCTAGTTATGGTACTTCAGGGGGCGAAGCGTTTGGCGCTTCGCCTTCGGGTGGTATCCATGTGGACACCTTTTCATAGTAGTATTGGGGTTGGAAATCACTTAGTCATTCCATCTGTTGCTATACTGTATCAGTTTGAGTACAACCTAGCTACTATTACCTGCTTCTAACTATGACTACCTAACAGCGTTAATGACTGGTCCAAACAGCCGAGGCGGTCAAGCTAAAACGGGGCAGAAAAAAAAATACACACGTAAACGAAAATCGGTTTGCCCACCTCGTTCCAACTGTCCTGACTGTCGACTGTCCCAACTGTCCGAACTGTCAACTGTCCTAACTGTCAACTGTCACATGTCATCACCCAACTGTCAACACCCAACTCCCAACAGTCAACTCCCATCTCCTAACAGTCAACTTACTCCCAACACCCAACTGTGAACTGTCCCAGCTGTGAACTGTCCCAACTGTCAACTGTCCCAACTGTCAACAGTCAACTAAGCAGATCTAGGTAGGAAACGGAAAAGCTATCAGATAAGGTAGTAAATATATGATTATTTGGCTATGATGAAATGGTCTAGTGGGAGTATTTGGGGCACCAGAAGAGACACTGAGCCGCCACTATCAGAGCTAGAACTTACAAGAATAGCCCCTAATCCTTTTGAGTAAAGGATGATTGTAGAATCAGTTAATCGGTACTTTGTTCTTCAAATCACGGATTATATTACGAACAATAGTCATCAACTCGTGGGAGACGTTTGCGGATAGAGCAGCTAAAAGTACATCGGAACGTCTGCCAGGTTGATGGCAAATGTATTCCAGAGTTTCAAGAGCAAATACAGAAAAAGTCAGGTCCGATTAACTCTGGTGAAATAAGAGTACCAATTTGACGAATGAGATTTTAGGAGCCCTATGAAATAATGCCAGAATCTTTACAGTAGCCTCACTAAAAAAAAGTACAGAAAGCGAAAGCAAAAGAGTGAAGTTGAATTTTATAGAGGGAAAGGGCCACTGATGAAACAGATGTGGGCAACTCTTAGCTTTACAAAAGTAGCAGCGAACCACACTATACCTGGCGTAAAACTGCATAGATTTTAGAAGTTGTACTAAAGAGAGAGATTTACATCGCCTAATGAGGGGTTGTTAGTGTGTTACCTAAAAGATCAAAAAAAATTTCAGTTAATGATGAAATTTTTGATTCAATTCGGGCTTAAAACTAAATTACAACGCATTATTTGATCAATAAATTTAGATGTGGCAAAATTGATATTGACGAACATAACATTTCAACAGTGAATTGCTCAAGATCGATCTGGCTTTCTGTCTGTTGAGCTGTTGAGGCAAAAGTGAGCGAAGAGTTTTTTTTTTTTTTTTTTTTGGTTTTTTTTTTATCTTCAAAGTCTATTATGCTATATAAAATCCCTATGGAAGAGGAAATATTATTTCTAATATATTTCTAATATAAAAACCTCTTCTAAAATCTGATTGCTCATAAGTAAACACCGAGTGGGAGGGAGCAAATGTTATTGTATTCTTTTACGGTATTTTCTCCTTAAATACATAATCCCCTCTCTGCCAAAATCGCGTTTCGGAGCGTAGCTCCAGTTCGACTTTGGACCGCCGTCCTGTTTGATACCCAGAAGAACAAAGTGTGGGACGCCTACCACCGAAAGCAAGACAAAAGGACTGGTGAATATGGCCAAAGAACAAGCAATGCCGGCTACGGAAAATGATGCAGATTCCCAGATTCCTTTGGCAAGGTGAAAACATAACACTGGAAACTGTCATTCAAACACTCTCAGAGGGGGAGGACGAACTACAAGATATTCTATGGCAAAGCCTGGAGGACTTTGAGCGTAGACCGAGAAAGTAAGCTTGAGGCGGAGCTAAATACAACAAATACTTATTAGTTTATTTTTTATTTTGGTTGACATCTGTGCTTCAAGCATAGCAACGTGCATCCAACGCCCTGTTATAACGAAACCCTGAAACAGTGAACCCGGAAAGGAAATCATTGATGTCCTTCAAACACTCGTCAGTCAATTCAATATGTTTCGAATTCTCAGTTACTCTCTGCGCACTAGTAGTACCAGGAATAGGGATAATTATAGGATAAATTCCAGTATTGGACAATGAACGAATCCACGACAAAGCAATTTGAGAACTGGTACAATTATTCTTCTTGGCCAACTCAGCTACCTTATCTATAAGAACTTTATTCTTCTCGTAATTTTCTTCCTGGAATCTATCAAAGTAATTGCGGAAATCATTCTTAGTTAGATCACTGGGCTTTAAGCCACTTAAAAGACCTTTACCAAGTGGAGAGTAGGAAATAATTGGAATGCCTAATTCTTTACAGACTTCAAATACGCCATTGGATTCAGCCTCTCTAGACCACAATGAAAATTCTATTTCGACGGCAGCGATAGGAGCAATTTTAACAGCTCTACGGATTGTATTGGCACTAACCTCAGACAAGCAAATAGCATCGATTGTACCATTGTCCAAAAATTCCTTCATAGTAGCCACAGCTTCCTCAATGGGGGCTTTTCCCACACGGGCTAGAGTAAACATATCAAGCTTCTTCTTACCGTCGAGGAACTTAATTGTATTATTAATTGATTCACGGATCTTTTCTGGAGTTCCATCACTTTGCATGGTACGTTGTTCAATACCTCCCTTTATAGATAAGTAGACTTTATCAGCATCCTCTGGATGTTCAGTAAAATACCTAGCTATTAATAGGAGATTTTCTTCAGGTTCAGGTCTGCCATAGAATTCTCCTCCATTCCAAAAGGTGACATTGTTTTCCACGGCAGTTTTCAGGGCCTTAAAAGCTTGTTCATCACTGACTTTAAGCTGAGGATTCCAAGAAAATCCCCCGAGTCCATATCCAGTAGGACCGATTTTTTTTCCGGAAATTTCGTAGGACGAAGTCATTATGGAATATAATTAATTGTAATTGATAATGATGATGATGATGATGATGCTCGTACGTAAGTTATACCAAGAAAGCAATTATTTAAAAAACGCTTGGATTATAAAACATTGAAAACAATCTTTTATTTTTTTTTTTGCTTCCAATTGAACTCATTCCCCCTCTATTTATATGCCCTTTTTTCAAAAAAAATTCCTATGTCTGGCAGGCAGAGAGGCCCAAATTTGTTAAATCCGATCATCAATCCGACAGGGTCTCCTCACTCGATATTGTTAAACCCGATTGCCGCACGCCCGCATAAAGAGGCTGTCGATCTCGGCGATAAATACTGTTGATCCTTTAACGTTATAGGCAGTTATTTTTCGTCTCTATATCTGTATCAACACAATTAACCAAAACTCTGACCGTGAGGAGAGCAAAGGATGCCTCCAACTTTAATTTCAGGAGATAATGATGAATAGTATAGCGGACAAATGGGGACAATTCTGGGATTATGTTGTTGTTCCTAGGTTTTTCCGCAACATCAAGCTCAATGTACGTGCAAATATCATTGACCATCATCTTCCAGATCGGCTTTAGCATCTGCCACCCCAAAAGATACTAGTGTACTGTTTCTGATTTCACATTGCCACCGTCCTGCTGCCCTACTCATCCTCCAGCAACTCGAGGAATCATAAATGCATTCACGAACCCTGCGCACGATTTACGTATGTGGTAGAAATATAGAAGATCTGTCGATCATCTTTCTTCTTGATTAACTTCTAGATTCAGGTTCGATTTCTTTCTTACGAATATTCAGAGTTTTGTTCCGACTTTAGAACCTGACTACCCCAAGAAAAGTACATCTGATCTCACTTTGGTCATGCACTAATTCAATTCAAACGGCAAAGAGCACCAGCTGTAATTTAGTTATTGGTCAATGCGCGGTGTTTCGACTTCCGATTGTAACCATGGTAACTATCAATTCTGCCTTTGGTGCATTCTCTATCTTTCACCTTCCCATCAATCTGTTTATCATATTTCACACATAATCGCTAGCACGGAATGGTGACAAACGACTGAGAAGGTCCGAAGGAGTACGTTAACCATCTTTCGTTTGTTTTAATTATATCTTCAGAAAGTAAATATCTGATCTTCACTACACTGAAAATACTGTCTGTCACACTGATTTGGATTTATAAATCATTTTCTTTATTTTTAAAATATAACATTAAATCGTTATTGTCAAAGTTACCGATGGCAAAGAGAAGCGATACAGCTAAAGGAAGAATCTGGTGAAGTAAATGAAACGGGAGAAGATGAAGAAGATGGAGAAGATGAATGGGAAGACGAATGGGAGGACGAATGTGAAGAAGATGAATGGGAAGAAGACGAATGGGAAGAAGACGAATGAGAAGAAGAAGGAGGAGAATATGAAGACGAAGACTAAAACGAAGACGAAAACGAAGACGAAAACGAAGACGAAAACGAAGACGAAAACGAAGACGAAAACGAAGACGAAAACGAAGACGAAAACGAAAACGAAGACGACGATGATCGTCAAGATTATAACGTTAATCCTGAACATCCTATCCAGTGTCTATTTTGTTACGTGACCTACCCTTCATTACCTGAGCTCACCGAACACCAGGAATCTCACTTCCAAGGAGATGCAAGATATAAATGTCAGGTCCGTGGTTGCAGTAAACGGTTCTCAGTGCCACAACTGTTAACGCTACATGTGCAGCGACATCGCGCCTATTGATTGATTTTGGTTATTGTTGTTCTATTTATTATTATATATTTAATTTCAGTTGCTTTTAATATTTGTTATTTATATTTTGCAATGGGCCGGAAGCTAGATTTAGACGAGAGGTCTGGAGACGGCTTGTCTTGCATATTGGCTCAAGTCAAGATAGTGTCACCCTAGGTCTTTTGTTGACTTCATTTGAGAACCCCTGAAACATAACTTGTTCGATCAAGGTCAGCTGTGTCCACCAGGCAAACAAGTACCGAGCATTCTGAGACAGGTGCGCCCAAACTGCCTGGTGCGATTGAGTTTGTGATATAGCGCCGACCATCAAAGATCCATCTCTGGTGGACAATGCGGACACTATCAGTAAAGTTTCCAATCTGGCAGTCTGATCTCTGAAGAAACCTCAAGGTCCTCATGAAAGACTATTAATAGGGAAGAGGGGATGAACCCTTGGATTGATTCCATGCAAGTTATAAGCCACGGTACATGTAAATATTTATTAATTATTAATTAGCTTAATTTAAATTACCTGTTGAACGTTATCACGTTACCAATGCACGCGCTTAATTAAATTTATATTAAATTAATAAATTCAAAAGCTAAGGATTTGCGTACAAGTTACCAGACATTTTTGATTTTTCTAATCAGCCGTTTCACCAGGATAATAATTAATTATCTAGATCAAGGAGTTCTTCTATTCATATTGATCGATATTGATATTCTATTGAATATTATTGGTATATTACTGATTAAAATAGAAGTTTAAGAATACCTTTACATCATATACTAATGTCAAGTGAGGAATGGGAATATATTTATAAAGAGAATGAAAATGATATAGAAACGAAGAAAGATGGTGATGGCAACAATGACGTAAACGATGATGATGATTCTAAACGAAGGACGAATGCTAGAGCCTTGAGAAATAAAACCACATTATCACCAATTGGAGTTCGGCGACTAGAAGATAATCAAGAATTCTATGTTGGAGACTGCGTTTTATTGGAATCCCCATCAGATATACCATATGTTGGAATTATTGAAAGATTTTTTTTTAGTGCAAAGGGATTTATGGAGACAAAGACTATTTGGTTTCGTCGAATAAATGAGATTACTAGACCAGCGGTTAAGAGAATTGCACCTCCAACTCTTCCTGGTGAAATCTTTGCAACTCCAGATACTGGTAGGGACGAATTAGATGTATTGATTGGTCTTGCCAAAGTGTTAAGTTATGATGAATTCAAGCAAAATGGATTTATCAAAGATGATGATAATGATGACCGTGCTTTGATCCTTCCTTCTGATAGTATCTTTTTCTGTAGAAGGACCTTCAATTCTGAAAAAGGATTATTTTCAACTGAGGACTTCGATTGGTCAAGTGTTTATAAAGGACGAGGATCTAATATGGCAGAGTTTTTAGAGCGACTCGAGAATTTAACACCAACCGGCCGTAAAAGTCCATTAAAGAAACCAATTACCACAAAATTGGCTGGTACTAAAAAGGCTATATATCGGGAACTCTCATCTGATGATGATAGTAGTGATGAAAAGGTTCGTAACGGCCATAAATCACGTACACCATCATCTGATTCAGACGAAGACGAATTTGTAGATGCAGTAGAATCTCCTTCTCAGCATGAATTGCTTGTGTCATCTCCCCGTAAACGTCGGAGTAGAGCTTCTGAAACTTCAGTACCCAAAACGCCCATGAAAAAGTCAAGAGTCACACCTGCGCAGACTCCGAAAACACCCAGACATCGCACTCCTCGAAGTACTTCTAAGAAAACTCCCATCAGCAGTTCAATAAAAAGAACGCCCGGTTCTGCGAAGAAAAGGTATGTTTTGAAGACGTTGACAGAACCCGAGAGAGGCAAGCAGTGGGGTATTTGGCAGTGCCATCCCTCGTTTTGCCTCAGGATATGCCCCCCCAGACCCCCTAGCTCTTCAACAGCAGGGATAGAACCCGAGCGAGGCGGACAACAGTGTCTGGTGCAGGACCTCGTTCGAAGAGGGGTCCCAGTTGTATTTGATTTCTAACTCCAGGCTAAATTTCTTTCTTGGTACTCCCGCTATGCATACTCTACCTACACGAGTGTCCCCTACAAAACTCGGAATTGATTCTCCTTTAAGTCCACATAAATCAGCTAGAGAACAACTCCATGTATCAACAGTTCCAGATTCACTACCATGTAGAGAATCCGAATTCTCACAAATCTTTTTATCTTTGGAAAGTGCAATTAGTGCTGGAACGGGGACTTGTGTTTATATCAGTGGAACACCAGGAACTGGTAAAACAGCTACAGTTAGAGAAGTAATTGCCCAACTCGAGCTGAGATGTGAAGATGGTGAATTACCACCGTTTTCTTTTTTAGAAATAAATGGTATGAAATTGACAAATCCCCATACTGCCTATGAAATTCTATGGGAGAAAGTCTCTGGAGGTAAAAAGGCTTCTGCTTCGAATGCTATGGTACTTCTTGAACAAGCATTTAAAAAACATTCTTCTTCTGCTTTATCATTACCAATTGTAGTATTAATGGATGAATTGGACCAACTAGTGACAAAGAACCAAGGAGTTATGTACAATTTCTTCAATTGGCCCACATTTGCTAATTCTAAACTAATAGTGGTAGCTGTGGCTAATACTATGGATCTTCCAGAACGAATGCTATCAAATAAAATCTCGTCTCGATTGGGATTGACTAGAATTCAATTTCCTGGTTATAATCATGAACAGTTAAGGGAGATTATTACCTCAAGGCTAAGAAATTTATCGGAATTTGCTGGAATAGTAGAGAAGGATGCCATTGAATTCGCAGCGAGAAAGATTGCTGGAGTTAGCGGAGACGCAAGGAGAGCATTGGATATCTGTAGACGAGCAGTGGAGTTAGCAGAGCCGGCTGTTGACAAGCAGGGCAGTGTGGAAGATGTAGTGTTCAAACACAAAGTTACTATTGATCATGTTAAAAGAGCCATTAATGAATCTACAAATTCTCCTATTAATACCTTTTTACGTAGTCTATCTATGTCTGGGAAAATATTTGTTTGTGCGGTTTTGTCTAGAGTTCGTCGTAGTGGTGTTATTGATAACTCTTTAGGTGATGTATTACAGGAGACAGAAAGAATTATTAAATTATCTAGGGATGCTGATAAACTGACACGAATTTTGTTTAGTAACGGCCGAGTGCGAATGGCAGGGTTTTTGAATGCGCTTAATGAGCTGGTAGAAGCAGGTATTCTTGTTCAGCAGATGCTTCGAGGTGAGCGTAGTGCCAATATTCGTCTTTCTGTTGGTGAAGATTATATCAAAAGTGCATTTAAGAATGATCCAGATGTTGAAGGAATGTTGTAATAGATAGTATGATAGATTAAGATAGATGTGCCCCTTCCCCATTTTGCCTAGCTCTCGCTACGCTATGCGTTCTCTATCTCTAACGTAGCAAGAGGTCCGGTCCAGCCGCCAGAGGCAAGATTGGGCCCAGGGGACCTCCCTCCTTGACCGGCTGAATTCGAATAGGTCTGAAATATCAAAGAATGCATTAGAAATACTGTATATGGCGTCGTCACATACAATAAATGTGATTAGAACGAAATCATGAAAGGGCATAATTATTTAAGACCATTGTTGAAATATCAAAAGAGGCTCGCCTGTAACAGTCAGTTCAGGCAGATTTAATTTTAAATCAAATGCTTTAGACAATACGATCTTGAAGATTTTCTGCACATTAACCGCCTCTTTCGTGGACTAAAAATCAGTTAGCTGTGTGAAAATATCATTCATCCCGGTCACCGGAGGTGAAGGAGGATAAACTCAGGAAAAATGGTACTTACACAAAAGATTAAACTCGCCTTCATGGCCTTGGCAAATCGTTTTGCCTGACGAGAAATCTCCTCCTGATCAGAATCAGACATGTCTTGAAATATATCATATTTCGTTCCTACTAGGAATGGAATAGCAGTTTTATTGAATCCACGAGCCTGCCGATACCATTCTTTTACTGAATTGAGAGTTGATTTTCTGGTTAAATCAAACATAAATAAAATTGCAACTGCATCATTGGATACTAAAGGAAGCATATTAACAAATTCTCGTTGACCACCTAAATCCCATATCGAGAATTTTATTTCAGTATGACGAATTGTGACCACTTTCTCCATAAAATTGACACCCAATGTTTGAATGTAATCTTCGTCAAAAGAACCTTCAACATATCTTACCATAAGAGAGGTTTTGCCAATTTGAGCATCTCCTATCATACCAACTTTAAGTGAAACACTATTTTTTTCTGGTATATTAAGATCTACAGGTTTTGTTGTAGAAGAAGGCGGTGGTGATGAAGGAGTAGGTGCACTCATTGTGGAAGTTTTTCGACACGCTCTGTCAAAGACCAAGACTCTGAGAAGCCAGAGAAAAGAAAAGGAATAACGTCCAGCGAGAGAACGGAATATAGATCTCTGTGTGAAATGTACGTACTGAAATGATCCAGATACCAAAATAACCAACCTTATATGAAGATGAGTCTTTTGTAAATTGAGCCTATAATTGAGATTGTCTGTCGCAAAATGTCGTTAAATAAATTTGTCCTATTTGATTGTCCAATGAAAGCGGCCTCTAAGGCTGCCAATCGAATCCCAAAAAATCGCGTTTAATAACGTGTTTGCTCTTATGAAGTTAACTTTGTGAAATCAAATTGAGCGTGTCAATCTGTTTACATGACCTGTTTACAAGTTTAAATTTATACCCGATTAGGGTGTAGGGGTAAATATTTTATTACTGTGTGTAGTTACGAATGAAAATCGGCAATAGCAGATTTTTATATCGGGGTGAGTAATTACGAAGTAAGATTATATATTATATACATGCAAGTCAGGGAAGTCAGGGAAGTCAGGGGTAGTTTTTGGCTCCGGTGGTTGAGGCGTTGTCCCGGACCGAGCCCTTAGTTGTTGTATTTCTAGTTGTAGCGTACTGAGATAATTACCAGCCGAAGGGCGTCATAGTTTACTAAGCTACTAGTACGTTGAGGAGTAATTATAACTAATTATAATACATCAGTTTTTATTGGCTTTCATTCGGTCTATTCCATTCGAGTTTGTTCAGTAAACTGACCGAGGTCATAGAGTCTAGTCCAAGTATAACAACAACCTTAGCCGGGCTGGACCAGCATGCACTGGAAGAGAACCGAATCGAAACCAGGAATATTCTTTTCAATGCAAAATAAATATTTATAAACATACAAGCTATATACAATTCGTCTAATCTCTCTAAATTTGAGCTTGCTGTTGTTGTTGCCGTCGTTGTTGCAGCTGTGTTGGCTGCTGAAGTCCCAGTTGATGTCGCTGTTTCTGCATCTGCCGTTCTCGCTCTAACCTCTGTTTATGCAACTTTTTCTCCGTTTCTACAAATACTCGAATATTAACATCAACATCATCCCACACATCATCTTTTTCATCTTTAAGTGCGATGCTATCCGCCTTATCTTGACCTCTAGAAGCAGGTTCAGTTCCAAAATCTTCCGGCCATTTAACATCTTTATATTCAGGAAGTACAGCTAATCTATGCTTTGCTTCTCTACGTTTCATTCGCCAATCTTCTAAATCATCTTTATACATTTCCCATACGCAATTAACGCATCCACTCATACAACAATTTGTAGGCTCTTCTGGTTTATGAGGAACTTTTATTCCAGCTATTGTTCGAGCTTTATTAAGTGATTCCTGTCGACTAGCCTCTCTAGAACCCAAATCACCAAACACTTTTTTGACTCGTTCTTCAGGTGATAGCGTATTACCAAGAGAATAAACACTAGTATCAAAACTATGTCTAGGTTGTTTTGTTGCAAGATCATAAAAATAATAAGGATTTTTTTGACGTGGAAATAAAGAATGAAATGATCTTGAACTCAATAAACCAGAAGTCCTTAATGAATTACGTGAAGTTATCATGATTGATGAATAAAGACATGCAAATAAATGAACGACAAAAGTGAATAAATAGAATAGAATAGAGTATTATATTATAAAATCTTGGTTAAGATAAGAAATTGTGAAGACCGATAAAAGTATAACAATCCATTTTTGATTTTAGGTATAGACTCGGCCGATCGGACGATAGAAATCATCACGTGCAGGCCTTCGGTATGTATTGCCTCCGGCGGCTGGGACTATGCCCGGTAAGCTCGTTTTGTTTGCTGAAACAACAGACCATCACCACTATATTGACCTCGAGTAAAGCGATCCAAGTGCCTAGCCTCCAGAGTCATAACCCCAGAATAGTTTCACACCACGCTCTGGTACCATGACATGACAGCTACTAGTCGTGATCCTGGTAGCTTCCGTCCAATTCTCCCCAGTTCTTTGCCACGCTGGGGGCGTCGGTGGTGGTATTTCGAAAGGCCCTAACCCTGAAGAATTATATGGTACAAAAATGACTGAGAAGAGATTAAGTTAACTTTTCAGCACAGTACATAAAGCAGAACGGAGTTTGCATGATTCTCCAATTTTCCCTTAGAAAATAGAGCCGTTAACGGAGGGGAAAATGTTTTCTTTTTTTTGACAAATTTCTTCGTTAATTCAGACAGAAAGACTACGAAGGAATGAAATAAGTCTGAGGAAATAAGTCTGAGGAAATAAGTCTGAGGAAAGATATACCTACCTGCACTACGAAGGAATGAAATAAGCCTGAGGAAAGATATACCTACCTGTCCTTTTGGCAAAAAATTGCAATTCGTCCTGGTCTGCTTCTTGGGTCTCTAGGTCCCCGCCTGCTGTATCGGCCTTCTGCTTGAGCGGCATGGGCGTGGCTTCACTCCAATATTGACAAGACCGTAACCTAGATCACCACTACCAACGGGGGTCTCTAGGTCCCCACCTGCTGTACGTGCTGTAGTAAGATAACCTCGTTCGTTCAAATGTGAGTATTATGCTGAAACACTAGTCACTGTGCATCTAGATACATTTGTATTATTATTCGACATCCATATCATTGGATTGATATGTTATTAAAGTTCAAGAAAGACCGATACCGCTGAATTCACCGGTAAAACAACTACCTATTTTGGGAAATTTACCCTGCAACCTGTCGATACATTTTTTTGAAATGACTCTTCGAGGTTTTGGGTTTTTTTTCGCTCTCATCCTATAGATCTACTGGGTTGTGGGCGGAGGTTAAAGGTGGGACAAGAGAATGTTTACGGGCAGGTTTTGTCTCTGTTTGAAAAACTATTTAAAGGCTGTTGTTTTTCTCCTTTAGAACATTTGAATTTTTACTTGCTCTTTTTTTTTCTTGTTTTATAGAAGAGATTGAGTTTTTTTAACAAAGGAATAAAAAACTGAGTTATCATAATGTCGTCATCAAAAATTTTAAGAACTGTTACTAGAGCTGCTCGTAATGGCAGAATCGTAGCTTCTGCTTCTGCTATTGGTGAGAAACGAGCTTTTTCCGCTTTAACTAAAGCTGCTATTGCTCGTCCTTCAGTTGCTTCATCTTGTACTTCTGCTACCACTATTGGCAGAAGAGGTGTTAAACAAATCAATTTTGGTGGAACTGAAGAAACTGTTTACGAAAGAGATGACTGGCCTCGTGAAAAATTATTGGATTATTTTAAAAATGATACTTTGGCTTTAATTGGTTATGGTTCTCAAGGTCATGGTCAAGGTCTTAATCTTCGTGATAATGGTCTTAATGTTATTGTTGGTGTTAGAAAAGATGGTACCTCATGGAAACAAGCTATTGATGATGGTTGGGTACCTGGAGTTAACCTTTTTGATGTCGATGAAGCCATTAAGAAGGGAACTTATGTTATGAATTTACTTTCTGATGCTGCTCAATCTGAAACTTGGCCTCATATTAAACCTTTGTTAACTAAGGGTAAAACTCTTTACTTTTCTCATGGATTTTCTCCTGTTTATAAAGACTTGACTAAAGTCGATGTCCCTAAAGATATTGATGTTATTCTTGTAGCTCCTAAAGGTTCTGGTAGAACTGTTCGTACTTTATTTAAAGAAGGTCGTGGTATTAATTCTTCCTATGCTGTTTGGCAAGATGTTAGTGGTAAAGCTGACGAAAAAGCTCAAGCTTTAGCTGTTGCCATTGGATCTGGTTATGTTTATAAAACTACTTTTGAAAGAGAAGTTCATTCCGATCTTTATGGTGAAAGAGGTTGTTTAATGGGTGGTATTCATGGAATGTTCCTTGCTCAATATGAAGTTCTTCGTGAACGTGGCCATTCTCCTTCGGAAGCTTTTAATGAAACTGTTGAAGAAGCGACTCAATCTCTTTATCCTTTAATTGGTAAATATGGTATGGATTATATGTATGATGCTTGTTCTACTACTGCCAGACGTGGTGCTCTTGATTGGTCTCCTAAATTTAAAGATGCTCTTAAACCTGTTTTCAACCAACTTTATGATAGTGTTTTAGATGGTACTGAGACCAAGAGATCTCTTGAATTTAATTCTCAACCTGATTATCGTGAGAAGTTTGAGAAAGAACTTCAAGAGATTAGAGATCTTGAAATCTGGCGTGTTGGTAAGGAAGTTCGAAAACTCCGACCCGAAAACAATTAAAAAAAAAAAAAAAAAAAAAAAAAAATTTAGTACACTCCCTTTTTTCCTGTCATACTGGACATTTGGGGTTAAAAAGTTTGTATAGTGTTCCATGAAGTGAATTTACGATTTCCTCCCTGCTGTGATGTCTTATGATGTGAAACGATTAGGTATTTTAGTTATATTTGAATTAATTTGATTTTTAGTATTGGTCGGTAGAGGTCGTGTTTAGACCCCTGCGGTTTTGTTAGTTGTGGGAACCGGAGGTTCCAGAACATAACTCAGCTTCGGAGAGGGTTTACTAGCACAAGATAAATTATATTTTATAATATATTAACGATTTATGGTACCTGACGTACCATTACGTTATCAAATCTCTCTTTTCCAACTAGTCCTCCTGACATAGAGGTACGTGCTTGATGCTTGAAATTTTCACGATTTTTCTGAAGACTGATGGCAGCATCTTTATTGAGAGGGTCTGATGCATTTGGTTCTAAGAATAGATACTGAATTCCAATCATGACCGAATCTCTACGAAAGTTAGAAAGAAAATAACTCTTTAATCACTGTGGACATATGCTTAGGCCTTATACATACAAATTAAGAATGGGCTTCCAATCTTCTCTTAAAATATTAAGACACACATTTCCTTGGAGATCAATATTTGGGTGATAGATTTTTTGCAAACATTTAACCTAGACGTTAGTTATCCAGCCTCCGGAGACAAATCGATAAAAAAAACTTACTTTAGGAGGTTCATGAGGAAAGTTGGCATTAACTGCAAAACTGAATCTAAATTCCCCACCTTTGTACATGCCTTCATCAGGCCTTAGGATCAATTCGAAATTCATGATGTCATCCGGGTCATTGAATTTAAGTTTCATAGTAGATGGCAATGTCAGGTTATTAATATCTTTCTGAGCGCGCAATTGGGCAGCAGTGACCCTGTTTCTACGAGGACCACCAGCTTGACCATTTGCATTGGCCTCATCCTCCTGTTGTTTCTTAAGACTCCATATTTTGAGCTTTATGAAGTTAGTATCATTATAAAACGTTATTCCCATAATTTTCTACAGATAAGTTCTTATACCCCCCCTCTGACCATTTAGCAGTCTGAGACTCTGTGATATATACACCGTTACTCGATTAATAACAGCTGCTGTTGTTCGCTCCACAGCATATCCCACATTACTCACTTACCATTGTTATGATCACTAACGATAACAATATCAATAAAGAAATTCAAGAAAGAAGTTCTTTCTAAATCAGGTCCAACAGTTCTGATGGATTATACTACTTCACGTCTAGATAACAGGATGAAGCCAAAAAGTTAAAGATCTGGTCGTGTGCGCACGCTTCAATCGCTATGTCTGCTGACATAAGTGGTGAGCCGCATGAGCCGTGAAAGCCTCGTGGAAAAAAAATAAAAAATAAAAAATAAAAAAAAAATAAAAAAACAAAAAAAATAAAAAGAGCCCTCGTCTACTTGGAACCTCTTATCATCAATCCTGATGAGCTCCAGAGCTTAAAGATTTGCATGTGAAGCCAGAAATCACTAATTAATCTGCCAGCTAGGGCTGACCATAGGGTTTTTGACCTAACCCTCAGTACGTATGCGTACGTACGTACATAATTAATTAATTAAGTTAATTAATTACTGGACCGTACGGCGTACCGGTGCCATCGCCAGTATTATGATAATCAATTATTATTCCTTTAATGAGGTTCACCATTATGTCACATAAGAAGTTTTATGTGTGGATAGTTGAAACAAAAAGCCAAAAACTTTTTCGCTATGTCTGGGGTACTAAGGAGCCGGTTTCTGGTCCAGATCCAGATTTCGGCCCTTGTACGCCAGAAAAGGTACCAGTAGCTTCCTAGTAAGAGTGATGGATCTCTAATCTCGAAAAAATCGAGTTTTAAACGTATCTTTTTTGATCTTTAATCAGGTTAACTTCTATTTATAGGTTAATTATACTACTTTATCTGTATATTTATTATTTCATAACGGTAGTTTACTATTCTATCAATTCCATTATGGATTAACTCTAGAGACAATCTATCCACGTAATTTTCTAACCTAGCTTAGTCAGCGCTGACTCAACACATGTACAGTCAGTGTACATAACGTGACGGTAATATACTTCTAGCTGTAGCTGTTGAAATTCACGATATGAACTGGAAGGTAATAATTTCATAACTTTCGTTGTAAAATCTATTAAAGTTTTTTGTATAAAATATAATGGCTAAATTACCATTTAGTAGTACTACTTATGGCAATGGTCATAGTCTTGATCGAAAGAAATATAACGATGGAACCCATGGAACCCATGGAGGTGGCGGCAACAAGCCATATTCTGGAACATACCAAGATCCTAATAATAAATTATCATCTTCCAAGATAACAAAATCTGGTTCAAATTCTTATCACACATCATCCCGCTCTACTCCTTCTGTGGATAGTCCAAAAGATGTAACGATACCAACTGACCGTCCCTTGACAGATTGGGAATTTGAGCAGGCTGTTACTCGACAAAAATCAATTTATGCTGCCAGACGGCCTCCACCATCTCTAGGAAATACTAATGTATCTAAAGAAGTAGCAGCAACAACTAAAGATAATATTACAGTTGCCACTCCTAATGTTGGAGGCACTACTACTTCTACTGCAAAATCTCGAGTCACCGTTAAAAGATTTGGAGGCGGTAAAACTTGGGAAGATCTCACCCTTTTAGAATGGGATCCAACTCATTTCCGTCTCTTTGTTGGAAATCTTTCCCCAGGTGTTACAGATGATAATCTATTTCAAGCCTTTAAACAATATCCGTCAATGTCCAAATGTAAAGTTGTATTTGACCAACGATCTGAGAAAAACAAAGGGTATGGTTTTGTAGCTTTCAAGGATGCTGATGATTATTTCAAAGCTTTTAAGGAGATGAATGGGAAGTATATAGGATTACGGCCTATCCAGTTGAGAAGAGCAAATACTGATCTCAATCCTACCAAAGTTAAAGTGCGTCCTAAACCTTACGAAAGAAAAAAAAAAGTCTAGTAACTGATTACAATATGTTGTCAAACATAGAAGCTACGTTTGGCCCGATCTTTGTTCGGCTTCCCATCTGAGGTCGATTGACAACCCTGTCTGGCCTGCCGGTTGAAGGGCTGCTCTATATACACTTTTACCGGCCCGAAGGTGCCTGTCGGTGAATAATTTTTAAAAAATAACGTTCTCAGGAACAAAGTCCTGATCGGTCACCGCTGGTGTACTATTACTGCTATGCATTATAGTTCTATCTCGTCGGCTAGAATAAATAAAAGCATTAATAATGATCTTTATGAAGTTAATGACTGATTGTAATAATATAATAATAGATTAAACTCAAAGTAAAGACAAGAAAAAAAAAAAACAATCCTAGCTATCAGCTTAACAAAAATACCTAAAATCAAAGAAATAAGGAAATAAAAACCCCTTTAAGAAGCAATGAATCAACTAGCTGCTGGACGAAGCTGTGAAAGACAAGCGCTGGTAGGCATAGAGGAACAAGCGAAAGAAACAGAAGTCGAGAGATCACAAGTAACTAGATCATGATTTCAATCACTAAAGTCACTTGCTTCTTCACTGCTCATGAAGTCATAGTTATTCTCATCATCATCATCACCCCATTCATCAGTAGTTTGTTGGTCCTCTTCTTCACTTTGAACAAATGCTTCATCTACCTTCTCATATCCATCTTCTACTTGTACTTCTTCCTCTTCTTCAACCTGGTAAAACCCAGTCCATTCAACTACACCGTCTCTACCTCCCGCACTGCTGATTTCACCATTACTAACTTCATCATTGCTATGATTGTCAGTTTCCGAAGACGATGAAGATGAAGATTGGGCTGGGAGTAGGCTTAGTTCTTCATCTGGAAGAGATAGTTCTAGAGAAGTCGAAGGTGACTCCTTTGGAAGACGAGGAAATACAACTTGAGAATGATCAAAAGACGATGATGTGTCAGGATTTTCAGTCATATCTTGCTCATCTGTAGAAGCAGATACATCAATATCATCATTATCATCATCATTATCTTCTTCCTCTGCTATTTCTTCTCCTCTTCCTTCATTCACGCTATCGGCTGTGTCTGCTTCCTGAGTACTGCTCATTCGAGAATTGTCATCATTACTAGAGGTCTCATCCTTATCAGCTAGGGTAGCCTGATCATTGTCAACTGAAGTTGTTGTACATTCACATTCAAATTTAACCTTCGATTCATCAGAAGTAGAGTCACGTTCAACGGTAGTTGTTATACATTTATATTCACATTCATATTCATATTCATATTTTACCTCCGTCTCATCAGAAGTAGTGTCATGTCCATCCTCCTGTTGGCTATCTTCTGCTTCCTCTTCTTCACATATTTGGGTTTGTTCGCTCGGCTGATAATCCTTCTGTTCACTTTCTAGAAAATTGTCTGGCTCATCTACCTGCAAAGCCTCCTGCTTGATTGACTGGGTACCTTCTTGGCTTTCCTGTTGATTATCTTCCTGGATGTTCTCTCTCTTGGCAACCAAAACTCCATGTGTATCACCTTTATTAAATTTAATAAAAACATGATCACCATCATGATTCAACTCAGGAGAAAACACACATTTCTGGCAGAAATCTTGATTCACACAATCTTGGCACTGATACCTATTGCCCTTAATAACAACATTATTACCGACACAGTGAGGACCATCACAATAATATTCTGCATATAGACTCAAAGAACTAGGAATGATATCATTCGCATTATGAACCCTTACAAATGAATGTTCTGGATGGATTTGGTATCGAAGCAGAAAGCATTTATCACAGAAATCAAAATCGGGGCAATCTAAGCACTTGTAACGGGTTCCAATGATTTTTTTATCACAGTGATCACAAATTGCGTTGTGTACGGGTACAGACTGAGTATCAATGGGTCGTTTTGGTAAGATTGAGGCAGCTGGTGCTGGGTCTAAAGCAGTCTTAACTGGTGTAAGAAGTCGTGCAAATGGATGATCTGCATGTATATCATTTCGAAGCCCAAAACAATTTCCACAGAAGTCAAAATCGTTACAGACCAGACATTTGTAGCGGATTCCAAAAATAATTTTGTCACATTCATCACAAATTGCGTTGTGTCTTTCGTTTGAGATTGACTGGTCGGCAGAGATTGAAGCAACTGGAGCAACTGGAGCAACTGGAGCAACTGGAGCAACTGGAACAACTGGAACAACTGGAACAACTGGAACAACTGGAACAACTGGAACAACTGGAACAACTGGAACAACTGGAACAACTGGAGCAACTGGAGCAACTGGAGCAACTGGAGCAACTGGAGCAACTGGAGCAACTGGAGCAACTGGAGCAACTGGAGCAACTGGAGCAACTGGAGCAACTGGAACAACTGGAACAACTGGAACAACTGGAACAACTGGAACAACTGGAGCAACTGGAGCAACAGAGACAGATGGAACAACTGGCTCAGACCCAGCAGCAAAATCAGGGCTAGGAATACTACAAATGACACCTCCAGGAGGAGATAACTCAGGAATTGAAAAGTTAACCCCAGTAGAGATGAGTTCACTAATGGAAACGGTCTTACTGCTTTGAGGAGCATTATCGGCTTGATAATCGGGCGGCGGTTGACGTTGATTAACCGAACTTACCGAAGAATTCTGTAAGCCCTGATAATTCACATATGTATTATAGGCAGCAATTCCCGTGGAAGTATTGTCAGCAGCGGTAAGACGGCCCTCTTGATTATACTTCTCCAAAGCCTGTGAAATGTGATTCTCTAAAATACTCTTAAACCTAGCATTTTCATTGAGCTTGCCAATTAGTTCATTTACACATTCATCGTTTAATAGACCAGCATTTAAAGCTGATGAAGCAGAGGCAACAGCAGCCGAAGAGGTGGCAAAGGCAGATGCAACAGCTGAAGTTGCTAGTTCTGAGAATGCAGCACGGTCGTTATCCCTGTCAGGGATCTCTTCCTGCTCCTCGTTCTCCTTGCCCTCGGTACTCTCCCCTTCCTCCTTCTTATGTTGCTTAGGTCTTATTTCTTCCTTCTTCTTCTTCTTTCTCGCGGCTAAAATAGATAATGGAACAGGTTGATTAGCATATTTAAGCATTACGGCGAAATTGAAATGCTTTTTGACTCTTAATGATCTAGCTAAAGCATCAAATTCCGATTTCCCATGCATCAAAACAAAATGATTTTTCGATTTTGAATATCGATACACCAAAAAGTCCACATTAGGTGACAATTGCAAAACTCGAGCCATACAATTCTTTAGATCGGCCTCACATGCGAGGTCAGTTAGATTCATAGGGACATGATGCCAAATTTTTCCTGAATAGGAGACTGTAGCATCGAGAGGATCAGAAGAAGACATGACAAAAAAGAGATTTCAAATCAATTCGACAGAGACAAACAAACAAATCTCCCCACTTTCAAACTATCCCCTCTTCAGTTTAATAACAATATTATTATTCACAATTATTATCCCCCAACAGTAACAGACTCCCCTTCAATATCAAACTGGAAGGATGTTACTTGGATTTAATAATGATGGCAAACGATATGGTTGGTTGATGGGACGGTAGTGGCGTACGGGATTGGAACAAGAGGCCCAAGAGGCCGATCCCAATGCTGCATTATGTTAATCCGCGGGGAAAAACAAGGCGGATAAGCAAATATAGAAATGGTTCACGTGCAGTCAGTTGATTTCCCTAACCTAGCTGGCTACGTATTTCTCACTCTATTTTATTTTGAAAAATGTAGCTTTAACATTAGAATTAATTTTTGAGTTATGTGTACTTCAAGATTATGGATTGAACAAATAAACCTAGAATAGACTTAGGATTATGGGGCTCATAATTCTGACATTTACTCTGCTTGTTGGCAAGCTGGGAGGACCAATAGAAGCAGATATAAATAAAAGCATAGTGATTTCAGTAATACGGTCTGATTATGTTAGAAAATATTTATAATGTCTCTCTCCCTTAGACAGGGAAAAAGTTTACAATTATTATAACTTTAACTGACGTAATTAAATTAAAGGACTTCCTTTTCTGGTTGAACATTGCCCTTATATGCAGCACGATAAGACCTATACAAGCATATGCAGTCTCCACCTTAAAGTTATTTTTTACCCACTGGGTTTTTTAGCGTCGGTTGTTTTTCCAGTGCCAGGAAGCAAATGCTTGGGTCACCAAAGGTTCAGAAGTAGCTTGCAGGAACCATGTAGAATAGAGATCATCATGTAGAATTATGTAATACGGCCCAACAGTCCGGCTGAGGTTAGCTCACAGTAGCTCTGCTCAGCCGTGGCTAGGATTCCTAGGTACCAATTTATTATTATTATTATATTACCTTAAAGTTATGGGCGAATACCCTTATTCATCGGCAGCTGCTTATCTCCGGTGACCGAAATCAAGGCGTACAGTATACCTTGAGAGAGCGGGGGTCACGTTTGCTCGGGATTTGTATGGTCCTTGATGTATTTCCCTGATCAGTTCTTGTCTAAGTTGTCTCGCCTAGTATCAGTTTGTCAGTCGCTTTCATCTAAGGACCGTCTTCAATAGGGACTTTTAGTCATCACAAGTCATGCTCTGCGAGACAGCCAGGAAAGAGAGTAGTTTTGTATTCAGTAACGTGCAAGCGAAGATAAAGAGCTACAATTAGCGTGAGCTGATCCTAACCTCCAGCGAAGCTAGCGATGGAGCCTGCCACGGAGCATTAATTATATCTTCCAACGGCTGGCAGCTGGTCCATGCAGAGCCTCAGGCACAGTCAGCAGCGTACTCAAATATTCAATTATAACTAAAATTCATAAAATAATGAGGAGGTGGTTGCGGCGGAGACGGTGATTGTGGTTGCAAGATTTTTGGTTACGGCGGTGTGGGATCGTAAGGGTAAAAAATGGGAGGAGAACAATGGGAGGCGGTTCATAAGCCATAATCATGTTGGATGGCTGCGATGGTGCTCCAGGACGATAATAAAAACTAGGCATCATATGAATTGGCGACAGTTCATGAGGTGTTTTTTAGGAATTGATGAGGAGGTGGTGGTGGTGGTAGGTATTCAACTTAAGGTTCATAAATCTGCTCATGTTCGTAGAAGAAAGATCCACCAAGAGGGTTGAAACCATAATCAAGACCTGGTGTATTTATCGAGGAAGCTTGTCGTTGAGAAGGACTAAATTGGGACATTGCTGGGAATGATGAAGGAGTATCGGCCTCTGAAAGAAACGAAGAAGTTGAAGACAAAGAACTGTTACTTCTACTGGCAAGGCTAAGAGCATCAGATTCAAAGTAATCAGAATTAGGGGTATTATTCTTGATAGAAGTGATGGCACCGGTTCCAGCAACTTCGGTCTCTATAACCCGATTTTCCATTATACCAGTCTTGACTTCATCATTTTGTACTGTTTGAGTAACCTGATTCCTCTGGCCTATATTTATTTTATCGCCATCACTATTGTCCATACAGTTGGGCAATTTCACAACTATTTTCTCTTTGACAATTGGAACTGGAGCCACTTCGAAATCATTATTTATTTTAGGCGTCCATAAAGTTGAACTTTCCATCTGGAAGCCTCACATTAATATTTGATGTATATAAGTTCTGTGGCAAACTTTGCAATGTATTTTGTGATAAACTTTGCAAAACAAGTTGATCACCGGTCTTTAAATTTTGGTGTCGATATTGCTTCGAATTACCAATATATGTGTGACCATTTCAATTATGACGAGGTGCACGTGTTTAGTTCTCTCCTCCCAGTTTATGTACTGTACCACCAAAATAAAATCCAATTATAGAAACAAACATAAGACACAAACTTTCTGTTAAACTTGATTGAGAGAGATTCATCGTGAATAGAAGAAAATAAGCACAAAACAATGACGATGGTGAAATTCCGTATCGGGGTATATATAGATTGAGCCTCAGGCCATTAGAATTGTAAACGATAATTACCTGTCGCGTTCCACTATGATTGATCGAGGCGGAGTTCTAGTTCTAGTATGCTTTCGGCTGCCACGTCGCGGCCTAGCTGTTGTGCACGAAAGCTTTTGACTAATCCTGTTATGCTTCCAGTGGCCGGGTCACAGTTCTTCAGCCCCCAGAGTCTCCACACGAGTAGGCTCGAGATTTTCCGCACTTCGTGGTAGATATAAGTGATCGATGGAGAGGTCTGAGGTTATATCCCAGCCATCTCCGTCTTGCCAGTTAATGTCAATTGAGCAGAATTAGTTTTCGAGTGAACAAATCACAAGTAATTATTATATCACATAATTCAGGGCCGAGCGAGACACCGGAGGCGAGGCAGTTTTTGAGTGCTCAGTCCCTGAAGAGATAAGCGACTTTCTTGAGTGTTAATTAGTCCCTAGAGAGAGGCGGGTCTTGAGTGCAAGAATGGGGTTCGGGGGCGAAGTAAACAACCTGCTCCAATGCTCCTAGAGAGCCCGCTCCGTCTTCCCAGTTAATGTCAATTGAGCAGAATTAGTTTTCGAGTGAACAAATCACACCGCAAGTAATTATTACATCAGTCAGGGCGGAGCAAGACACCGGTTGCGAGGCAGTTTTTGAGTGCTCAGTCCCTGGAGAGATAAGTTGAGTGTTAGTCCCTGGAGAGAGGCGGGTCTTGAGTGCGAGAATGGGGTCCGGGGCGAAGTAAACAACCTGCGCCTAGAGAAGCTAGCGGGCTGGAAATCAATGGTTATGCATTAGCGTTTGAAGATGTGTAGATCTTTTCAATGAAGCCGCGTGTACGCATGTGCCTGTACATGTGCATCATTGTGCCTAATTATAGAATTAACCTGTTACCACAGTTTTTAGATTGTGCGGCTCAGATTGTGTGGCCGGAACGGGTTGAACTTTATTGACTGACTACTGCTTTTGGCGAGTCTTATCAAATAGAATTGTTGTAATATTACGATAAAAACTTTGTAATTAAACGAGAGAGTAATTTGGGAAGTCAATTAATTGGAGCGAGATTTGATGAGATTTGATGAGATTAGGGAAGAGATATAAGAAATAGATCTAAGAAAGAGTTTTTAAGATGAAGCGAATTAGTAAGTCAGATCTTAATCAAGAGGAAAAGGTAACAATTGGAAGAAAGGAAAACGGCGGGTAGAACAACACCAGTTCGGTTATATTAACTAAATAATTTTCAAAGTTACACATGTGACACGTTTTATTTGATACATATATGATAGATCGATTTTATTCGACGATGATTAATTAATTATATTATTGCTCGGCTGAGCAAGGTAATTATAATGTAACAGAACAGTGCTGCAGCATGCTAAGCCTCGCTGACGCACTACTCAAACGCACAGAGATAACTAGTTAATGTTAACGTTAACATTTGAGAGGTAACCACGTTAACAGGTTAACTAGTTAACTGTTACAGGAACCGACATAATCTATTGCTTTATTGATAAATTGAGAACAAATTTTGCTCTAACTCACTTGATATCGATATCCCTCGCATGCTTCATAATGTATGTTATTTTTAATCGTAACAATCCCTAACTTCAAGAGCTATGGTTATTTTTTTAACTGGACGTCTGTCATGCAGGATCTGTTGTTTGTTTTTCCTGGTTCCTTAACTTCCGGCCAAATGGGGTTACAATCTGACCCAAAATAGCGCGAAAAAAGTACATCTAACGTACCCCCCTAACCTTGCCACTAACTAAAAAAAGATTTAGTATAAAAGTAGGGGTAAACCCCCTTGCTAGTGGTACATGGTATTTAATTGTAACTATTAAATTTTATCTTTTGAAACTTTCTGCCGAAAAGGTTTTGCACTGAGTTGTTCGTTATAGTTTGGTTGTGATTTGTCTATCTTCCATCCTCGATTTCAACTACAAGTATCCACATTTTCGTGTTCAATCTGTTGTGTATTTCTTGCATTTTTTTTCATATCGATTCGACAGGCAGAGGATATAAGCTCTGAAAAGTCACCAACTAGCCGAATCCAGCATTTCTTATTTTTTTTTTTTGCAACACTCACTTTTTCGAAAGTACAATATTCAGAATGTATGGAAGAAATTTCTGCTTATCGATATTCCCAATAGCAGGTTCATTGGTAGCTCTAGCTTTATCCATAGTTGTATTTCTAGGATCCTATCAGAATGCTACTGGTTTGAAAAAAGTCTATTTTATGCGTATAGATTTATCGAATATATCAACCTCAGCAATTGATGGACTTCCGTCAACATACGCATCAGAAGCCAGTGCAGAAATCCCAGATCTTATGACCATTTTAGGAATAAGTGACTTTTATGATGCTGGTGCTAATGGTTATTGTAAAGGTGTTGATAATTCAACAACTGTTCATACTGTAACTAAATGTTTAACTCCAATGGAACCGTTTTGGTTTGACTTTGTAACTATTTTGGAAAATTCAACTAATACTGGTATTAATATTACTTTACCTGATTCTATTAAGAATTATGAAAAAATCCTTCATGGCGCATCAATTGCTATGTGGGTATGTTATATTATTGGTATAATAGTCTCAGCTATTTCAGTAGTTGTTGGTATTTTTTCAATTTGTTCTAGAGTTGCTGCTGGTTGTGCTTCATTAACATCTACTATTGCATTTATTACTTTATTATTGGCATCTGGTCTTTCTACAGGTATTTTCGTTACGTATCGAAAATATTTCAATGAAGAATTAGAAACGTTTGGTGTTGTTGCTAGTCTTAATGGTGGAACGTATGCTATAACTTGGATAGCTACTGCTTGTGCATTGTGGTCTGTATTTTGGTGGTTTATTGCCTTGTGTTGTGGTAAATCCCGAACTCCTAATTATGTTGAAGAAAAACAACCATTTATTGGTTATGTTCCTCAGAATGCTCCATATTAGGCGGCGTCCCATCTCCTTGTTCTTGTTTGAAAAACAAAAAAAAAAAACTTAGAAACTCTTCAAGTCATTCTTTAACGATATTTTTTTTAGCATTTTTATTCTGACTCTCTAGGCTGGCAAAGAGAAGAAGAAGAAGAACAGGAAATTTAACTTATTTTTTATGTGTTACGTAGAATCAATAAAATCAATCTGGAAAATTATATGGCGGCGGCCAGCACTCACTGCGCTCGAGATATATTCTTTAACTAACTTTGAACAGACTTTCACCTCTGAGTGAGCTAGCTCGAATGCAATTAGAGCAATTCGTTCGGTGATTCGTACCAGCTGCCGGATCTCAAAGATGTTCTCGAACTTTCACCCCTGAGCTCTTGAGCGTAACGACAGCAGTGAGGTATGAATGTCCGCTCCAGCTACCAGAGGCAAATGATAGCAACAAATCAGCCGAGAATAAGTTCAAAATTAAAGAAGTCTGGCGGTGGCGGCCCCTTACCTTGTGTTCTTCTTCGTGGTGTGACCCTTCCCCATGTACAATATGAAGAGAGAAGAGAGAAATGCCACCAGAGACAAGCGGGAATCTCCAGTTCAGCAAAATAGGGTCCGTCCCACCCCCGAAGGAAAACATGAGAGCAATATCTAGGAGTTGTCCCTGGCCGGAGTACGTTGACCGATCGATATCGCAAACGAACGTACGTACGATCGAGTCAGAAGAACGTGAGCCTGAGTCACTTACCAGCCTAGTGTGGGCAGGCACTGCGTGTCTTGGTTTTCTGGGAGTTTTGGTTTAAGCTGAGCTGAGGATAGAATAAAGCGAAAGGTAAACTCAATCTAGCTGAGTAAACTGGTATGGGCTTGCAGTTGTCGCGATAGCTCGCCCTGGGTTTTAAGTTGTGAAGCTAAAACCTTACATATTAATATATAACGTTGCCGTGGACCCGTCGTACGGACAGTACATATATAACGTTTTAGTTAACGTTAAGGTTAACGTTAGTGATATCTATAATGGCACGGCTTAAATCATGCATTATGCATATGCACGTAGGTCCCTGCGTCCATAACATTCTGAACTCGGGAATATTTTCAGCCTCAATAACTACATTTACAGTTCTGGCGGAATAGCCCATCCTGGCTACAGAGAGCCTTTAAGGGACTACATCTGGATCCCTAAATTCTTTGATGTATCTGTCTTCCATAGTCCTCCTCATCGTGTTCATGTTTCCTTCGAGGATATATCAAAAAGTGGAATAAAAGCCTTAGCAACAGTCATGACCTTGAGTTGGTTATCATTAATATATATGAGACGCATATTAAAGCTTCGATACATTATCAGAGTTAGTTATAGGCTGTACAGAACTCCCACATCTGTACCTTCGTGTAGATGATGGCGATCCGTTGAATGGAATTGTAATTCGACATCTCCTACACAATTACCCAAATCTTCAAGAGTTCTACGTGGATACTGCACCACAGGACAGGCTCGAAATTTTTGGCAATAGTTTTGATTCTATCGAACTAAGAGACGAAAGTGGACTTGGCAAGTAGTTTCACCCGGTTTGGGGGTTTGGTCTATGGTATGATAACCTGGATAAAGGGTTACGCTCAATAGTAGTTGAAGAAATGGAACTATTCTGTTTTGATACTGAAGGGTTGAAGGAGACGACGGTAATCGTTTGATTCAAGAGCATAAATTAAGGAAGATTCCAGGGGTTGTAACAGAACCTTTTGATATAGTATATTTTTCGGCATACCCCTTGATATAGCACTTTAACCGTTAGCATTTGGCATTTTAATTGTAAATAGAATATTCCAAATGTTTGACAATTTTCAAATAATTTACCGCTTTAACTGTCAATGTCTTTGTGCATATATATATATTATACATATGGACCAATGGTAGCTTTTTAACCCCAATGTTTTTTATGTAACCTTATGGTAGTTAGCCGATCCGTGAGGAACTTCTTCTTGTTTTCTTTCTTTCTCACTAAATTACATGTTTAAGACGGGGCAGAAGAGGGGACTGCAATACCAGATGTTTACACGACCAACCCAAATCGGAATCCGACTAACCACATCACGATCGGCGTTGCCGGCCATGCACACATGCATGGATCTCAAACGTACGCCTCTCTGGGTGCGGAGCAAGATCAGCAGCTCTCTTAGTTCTTTTAAATTTTTCAACTTTAACTCGACTGTTTAAATAGCGGATAGGTTGGTTGTAAAAGAAGATTGATTCATTTTTATATTTTATTTTATTTCTTTAATTTTTGTTTTCTAACTCAATTGTCTTTAAAAGATTGTTTGAGGCATTGTTTATTGTGTTGAAACTTACCCTAAACTAAGAGTGGACAAAGAAGAGCAATTGATCTGGATCATAATTGCATTCTTTTATTGGTCTCTGGTGTTCAGATTTGATTACTTAATTTGAATAATAATTTTATTCTGTTTGCTTTGTCATGTCAACTCAATCCGATCGTGAAATCCTTCCGAAGGATTTAAAACCTTCTCATTATTCCCTGTCAATTCATAGTATTGATACTAATACTTTTACTTTTGCCGGTAATGTAATCATCGACTTTAAAGTAACTGCTGGAAATCCAGTTGATACAATTCATCTTAATAGTAAATCCTTAAAGGTTACTAAAGCTTCTGCTCAAATCCAACAATCCAAAACTGAGTCAACTGTTGATATTACTGATATTTCTTACGAAGAAAAGACTGATGGTTTAATTCTCAAATTATCTGAACCAATCAATCCAAGTGCTTCAAAAGTCGAGGTATCAATTGATTTTGAAGGTAAAATCTGGGATGATATGGCAGGATTTTATCGATCCAAATACAAAATTCAAGGTAAAGATTCTGTTATGTTATCCACTCAATTCGAAGCTGCTGATGCTAGAAGAGCATTTCCTTGTGTTGATGAACCAAATCAAAAGGCTACTTTTGATTTCAAAATCACCGTTCCTGAAAACTGGACTGCTTTAAGTAATATGCCTATAGTTTCTAGTAAGCCAATAGATGGTGATGGTAAAAAATCCGCTTCTGCTGAAACTATTAATCCTACTACTGGCTCCCTGAAAGTTGTTACCTTTGAAACTACTCCTATTATGAGTACTTATTTACTTGCTTGGGCAGTTGGTGAATTCGATTATGTTGAAGCATTTACTGAACGTACCTATGGCGGTAAAAAATTACCTGTCAGAGTATATACTACAAAAGGTTTGGTTCACCAAGGCCAATTGGCTCTACAAAGTGCTGTTAAAATAATTGACTTATTTTCTAAAGTTTTCGATATCGATTATATGTTGCCCAAATGTGACTTGTTAGCAGTTCATGAATTTTCTCATGGTGCCATGGAGAACTGGGGTCTTATAACCTATAGAACTACCGCTGTCCTATATGATGAGGAAACTAGTGATAGTTCCTATAAACAAAGAGTTGTTTACGTAGTAGCTCATGAATTGGCTCATCAATGGTTTGGTAATCTCGTGACTATGGATTGGTGGAATGAATTATGGTTGAATGAAGGTTTTGCTACTTGGGTAGGATGGTTTGCTGTGGACTATTTATATCCTGAATGGGATGTTTTTACAAAATTCGTAACTGATGTTGTTCAAGGTGCTCTTAGTGCAGATTCTGTACGAGGGTCTCATCCTATAGAAGTCCCTGTAAGATCTGTTTTGGAAATCAATCAAGTTTTCGACCACATCTCTTATCTGAAAGGAGCTTCCACTATTCGTATGTTAAGCTCTCAATTAAGTGAGAGTGTATTCCTTAAAGGTGTGTCCAACTACCTGAAGGGTCATTCTTATGGTAATGCTCGTACTGGGGATTTATGGGCTAGTTTAACTGAAGTCAGTGGAGTCGATGTACAAACTGCTATGGAAAATTGGATTACTAAGATTGGATTTCCATTATTAAGCGTTCAAGAAGATCCCGAATCTGGCGATGTAACTATCCGTCAGGACAGATATCTTAGTACTGGAGATGTTAGTTTGAATGAAAATGAGACTGAATGGTGGGTTCCCTTGGTTATTGATGCTGATTCTTCTTCATCTGAAGCTGTTGCTTCTTCTAAAATCCTTGACAGTCGCGAAATCGTTATTCCTGGATTAGCTAAAGGATTCTTCTTACTTAATAAAGATCAGACTGGTGTTTATAGAGTAAACTATTCTGATGACCGCCTGGCAAAATTGAGTAAGGCTACTGATAAATTATCAGCAAAAGACAAAGTTGGTCTTATTGCTGATGCTGCTTCTACTGCTTCTGCTGGTCTTGCATCTGTTACTGGAGTTTTAACTCTAATTAATAGTCTTGGTAACGAGACCCATAATTCTGTTTGGTATGAGATCCTTGAACGATTAGCAACTATGCGATCTATCTGGAGTCTTCATTCGAAGGAAGTTAGTGAAGGTCTTATCAAACTTACGGCCAGTCTCGTCACCCCAGCTCTTGAACGTCTGGGTTGGGAATTCCCGGAAAAAGAGGACTTTTTAACCTCTCAATTGCGAAGCAAGATTATTGAAGTTGCTGGTGCTGTTGGAGTCAAATCGGTTGTTGAAGAAGCCGGAAACCGTTTTAACAAATATAAAGCTGGTGATAGATCTGCTATTCATCCCAGTATTAAACGTAGCTTGTTCTCTACTGTTCTGCGTTACACTACTGGTGATGAGCTTCAAGAAGCTTATGAAGTTGTTCGTAAAGAGTTGGCCAATCCGACTTCTGTAGATGGTCGAGAACTTTCTGCCTATGCCCTTGGTCAAGTTAAAGATGAATCTCTAATTAAGATTAGTTTGGGTATGATTTTATCTGGTGAAGTGCCTGTTCAGGATGTTCATACTATTGCCAGACAATTGGCTGCTAATCCCTCTAGTCGTGAACAAACTTGGGAGTTTGTTAAATCTAATTGGGATGCTATCTATAAATCTTTTTCGAGTAATATGGTTGTTCTAAGTCGATTGGTATCGTCAATTCTTGTCAGTTATGCCTCTGAGGAGGATTACAACGATATCTCTGCATTTTTCAAAGATAAAGATAACAAGGGTTATGACCGTGCACTTTCGCAAGGTCTGGATATCATCAGAGTACGCTATCAATATGCTAATCGAGATACTATTTCAATTGAGAAATGGTTAACAGATAATAATTATTAGTCGAAGCTGAGAATAAGATAGTAGTAGTATAGCTTAATTAATTTATGAATGCTTACTCCGTCCCTGAACTCTAGAGAGCTAGCTCTGATAATAGATCGACAGGCTTCGAGGGTATGAGACCCATGCCCCGGCCCCAGCTGGCAGACGTTATCAGAGAGAGCCGTAAGACGAGTGTTCTGATCTCGAGCAGCGAGAGAAACTACAGTTCTGGGGTTGGCCCAGCCGCCGAAGTTTCAGGTCGATGCGAACTTATGCAATCAAGTATTGATATAAACAAATAAACAAAAACAGACAAGCAAAACAAGCATACAAAACTAACGCTATATACTTAAAAACATAACACCCTTGGCTATACGGGTAATACGATAACTTGAACCTGCGAAGAGGAAAAGAGCTCTAGATATCATTCTCTCAATCTTTTCTCTCTGTCGACTCATTCTTTTTTATTCGGTCGTGAAAATCGTCGAAAAATGCCAGTAATTTAATTTTCTCAACTTATTAAACAAATACGATTCGCACGCCTATCATCCTATAAAACGGCACCTTTTCTCATCAATGCTACTTCATCTACTCTTGAACGCTGCAATTGAATAGCAGGAGTTACCCATACACCACAACTACATTTACTGCCCTGCCAACGATATGAACCAACTTTGGCTTCACATGTAGGGCAGTTCAATTTACCTTCAAGCTCACCTTTGTCAAGTTCAGGACGCATCCAAAGAACGGGTTCAACAAAATATTGCATACATGAAGAAGGAAGAGTTGACGAAGAAGAGAGACCATTTCGCGGAGCATAATTTAATGAATTAGAAGATCTACTGTTAGGTAAAGAAATAGAAGAAGAAATTTTGGATTTATCTCGTTGACTCAAACTTCTAGTAATCTGATGAGCAACGGAACGGAGGCGACCATTATTCGAAGTTGAATCAGAACTGGAAGTGTCAATGGCGGCACCACCAGATTTGAAAAAATTATTAAGATGGCTATGAGAAAGTGAACGACCATGTACACTAAGGAGCCTACCAGGAACAGCACCATTACTAGTAGAGTTGTCATTGGTGGTTTTATTGTTAGAGCCGTTATTCTTTTGCAGACAAGGATCTTGCTTCCCTAATGTTGAACCAGCAGGAGTATGAAGAATAAAAGCTGTCGATAATGCCAAAGGAGTAGAACATTTTTTACAACGAAGCTGAGTAGTTTTTCTAAAAGTAGCATTTAAAGCAGGGATTAATTGATCACTAGGAACAGTAATTTCACAAGACCAAAATCCAGTTAATTTAAGACTAGGATTAACTAGACCTCGAAGATCATCTTGCGGATAACCATCAAGATCTAAAATTCGACCTTCGGGATTTCCATCATGAGTCAATAAAAGTTCCTGAGGTCGAGTAGTAGGAGTAACATGACGATGACCAAGTACATATAATAATGCAGGTAAAGTATTTCGCCAAGTCATTTTCCTTTTATTAACTATTGAGGCAGTAGAAGTTGAAGTAGCAGTCGTACTACTATTACTGATATTCGTAGAAGAAGCACTTGATGCAGTACTAGAAGCATAGCTAGTGACAGATGAATCTAAAGCACCATTGGAAGAGGCAGATCCAGATTCAAATGCACTGGATCTTAAGTTAGGTTCACTCTGGCTAAGATCGGTAATACGGGGGGTACCACTGAAGTCGGCACTGCTATCGGATTCATGACTAGATTCAGGGATTGATTCAGAGATACCATTAACAGTTTTCCAACTAGTTATGAGGAGTCCAGATGTAACCTGTTTAATATTATCATTAACATCAGTATTAACATTGACATTAACATTAACATTAACATTATAATTGATATCAGCAGCAGCATTAGTATTAGTATCAGCATCGCCATCAACATCATCATCATCGTCAATAACAGTTTCAATCTCAGTGTCAACATTATTAGGTAAAGTAACCGAATTGCTATCAGTTCGAGTATAAACAATATCTTTAGGACTGATTTGACCAGCAAGAGCAATATCAGTAGCCTTTTGACGTAATAACCATTGACGATATGGAGCTTTTGACTGGGAAACTTCATAACCACATTTATAAAAGATCCGTAATTGTTCTAAAAATGATGTATTTGGATTAGCTACCGATCTTTTTGATTTAACAAATGATAATGCTTGTTCAGCAGTCCATACGTGAGTTCTCATTAAATAAGCACAAACAGCAGTAGCAGATCTAGAAACTCCTGCCATACAATGTACTAAAACAGAACCATTATTTGAGATTGCTTCTTCCATGAAAGCAATGATTTGAGGGAAATACCGTATAATATTTTCATCTTCAATATCATCAACACTTATTTTAAGGTGTTTAAAATCTTGCACCAGATCCGGTTTAATAGTAGTTTCTACAAGAGATAAAATATGAGTTACATTATCACGTTTAAGGGTCTTTGTAGCAGATAAAGCGTAATAAGACCCAAGGTATATATTATCAGTTATTTTATTCATATCAGAATGTGGCATGGATATAGTTCAAGAGACGAGAATGAATTAAATAGCCGCCGTTGTCCAAACCAGAGAGAATACTTGGAAATCAGAAGAAAACACCAAACGAAAAACGAATACGAACAATCGAACAACCGAACAACCGAACAATCGAACAATCGAACAATCGAACAATCGAACAACCGAACAACCGAACAACCGACCAATCGAGCAATCGAACAACCAAACCAAACAACTAAACACAAACAGACAAACAAACAGCCAAACAATCAAAAAATCAGACAGCAAAACCGAACAATATCAACCTAAAAGATTGAAAGAAAAGAGAAATCTAATTCTATCAAAAATAATAAATTTTCTGAAATCAAAATCAAGTAGAAAGAAAGAGGTCTATTGAAAAAAATAAAAAGATATGTACACATTTACCGGCACCATCCTTATTAGTTATATTTAAGGTCGGATCGGGGGGGCTCCTTTTGTCGGCGGGCCTTCTCGGCTTTTTTTCAGAACTACAGAACTTGCAAGGCCCCAGCCGCGGCGGAGATTATATATATTTGTATATATAATTATGTTACATATATAGAGTTACTCGTTCGTCACCTTAACCGCCTTGATAGGCCGGCCAGATCTAGATCGATCTGTCTGCAACGGCTGGTGAGATAACAGTGGAGAGGATTAGAGGAAAGCCACGTACTACGATGGGCAGAAAGTGGTGACAGAGGAGCGTAGTACGATCAAATTTGCTGTTCTACGTTATACATAGGGTTATTTGGTATATTTTCTACCTGCCAGCTAGGGGGTGAAAAAATTAGAACGTGCTCTGATTCCGTTCTTAGTGTGAATAGTTGTTTGGGTACAGAGTTGTAGCGCAGTAACCGCAATAATTTTACGGTGACGTATACTGGGAACAAATTTGATTTAACCGTTAATAGTTAAGCTAAAGAGTTACCGCCGTTGTATGATTGCTGGCTGGAAGGAGAGCGGGGGTTAACCGCTATAGTGTTATTACTGTTCGTGTGTTGTGTTAGAAACTAGTAACCGTTAGTTGACCCAGAGACAACTGTCTGATGCCTGTAAATGGACCTTTCGGGCTTAACGTACTACAGTTGAAACAAGAACGCTCCGATTTGGGGCTTCTGAGCTAATTAAACTAATTAAACCCAATATTCTTAACATCCCCTGATAACTCTGTACATTTGAGGTACAGGGTGTACAGGGAGGAATACACGCACGGGCTGCTTCTAGATCTTAAAAGGAAATTTAAAAAACAAATATTCGTATGGACATCTTATGTAAGATCTACCGAGATCGGATAGTTTTCGTAGAGATGATGAGTAATAAACTAGATAATCTTAATTTTTTCATTATAGATCTGTGAAATATTTATTATATTGTTCTCGAAATTTGTTCGTGAGGGTTAACTAACTGTGTGCCAGTTTTCTCGAGCGACCGCTTTGAGCTGCCCGAAGCAGAAAGTGGAGGAGTTTTAAATCTGACTGGCCCCAGAAATAGATTTTCAATCGAAACGGAACGCCCCGGATCTCGCGCCGGTATCTTTTGAGCAGATGATTAGGTGAGGCTGTATATTAGATCAGTATTACAGCCTTGAAACACGATACTTTTACCAAGTCTTGGCGAGCTTGAACTCTTATCGTAAATCGTTCAGCACCTTACGTCTGGAACACAAATCTATTCTAATCAAAAGCCACCGGAAGCAACTGTTAACTATTTAAATATGCAACCTCAAGCTTCGAGACCTCAGCCCTGAGTTGTGCCTCGATCCTGCGGTCAGATCCCGTTGCGCACGTTGGTGTGTGTACGGTTCAGCCACCGCGAGCGAACATGCAGCCGGATGTGGCGAGCGATCTGGTCAGCGCCCCGGTTCTTTCGTTTGGTTGCCTCCGGTGTCTAAGGCTAAGCTAACCCTTCAGCTGCATACTTTTCCTCGTCATGATGATTAAGCAAGCTTCTCTTGGTAACTATTAGCTTGTCAGCAGACTCAGCACCTGATGCAACCGGCCGCTTCATGCCAAGCTAGGGAGGTGAAATTAATAGGGTCTGAAGCATCATCACCCTAAAGCCGGAGGCAAAGAAGGATGCCGATCCAGGGACAGTAAAAATCACCTTGTATTTTACTCAACGAATTGCATAGAGTTAGTTATTTAGTTCTTTTTTTAGAGATTTATGATGGAAGTTGTTGGGATATCGTTGTTTTTCGCTTTTGCTTTTGCTTTCGCTTTCAATTTCAATTTCAATTTCAATTTCAATTTCAACGTCTTTTGGAGTCCTCTTTCGACCCACGTTGGTACGCTTTACCGAAATGTTATAACTTCTTGAAGAAAAGCCGGCCTGATAAATCTTAGTCTCGGCTTAATTTAACACATAACCTAATCATTTTGACTTAATTATCGTTCGGATCAGCGGCAGGTGGTGCCGCCTAAAATCTGTGATCGACAGGGTCTTCTACGAATAAGGAAACAGTAGATCTTGATAAATAGTTACGCAACAAACTTTTTGTATAGCAATCTTTTTTTTTGTGATTGAAGATATATCTATCTTTTTTCAATTACGGGTAAAATTCTTTGTATACAATACAGATGGATTTTGAAGTAATCTAGTGATTTCTGTTACATCGATCGATCGATAATGATACGTATGTATCCGTAGTCTCATGTTCGACTGCTTTAATTTCAAACCTTAATTTTAATGCGACTTTAGTAGTAATTTTCAGATCCAGATCGTTTATACCTCCGACGGGGGTTATCCTATAAACAAAGATACTGGTAGCTAAGTACAAGAGGTGCCATTTATAATTAGAACCAAGCAAGTTAAACTGATTGGAAGAGTGTCCCTGCTGGTGAAATCGTCGTTAGCTTCCGGAATCTTGCTCTGCTTCGGTCCACAGCTCATCTCGTTGAGCCACAACTGTGGTTTATTAGAGGATACATTGGAATTGATGCCCACTGTCAGGGATCAAATTGAATTGTTGGAATTCCTATTAAAACGTTTCTTTTACTAATCGTTATAATACATAGGTCGGTGAACTACGATCGTGTGCACGTACATTAAAAAGAGTTTGTTGCCATAAATGCTTAGGCTAAATGTCACGTGGATTATGACATCACCTAGCTAGCTACGTACGTCACGACATTTAAGGCAAACATTTCTTCTGCTTTTTTGTTCTTGAGTTTTCTGCTCCTCACTTAGAATCGGGCCACTGACGAGGACGAAAGTCGAATAACTATCGTATATTTTTCGCCTTTGTCATAATAATTTCTACATTAATTTTACCTACGTACGTAACCTCCAGCTATCTATCACGTGATATGATACAGTGAGCGCCCCCCCACCCCCAAATAACGATTTTACGGTTCCATTATTTTTCTTTATTATCTCTCATAGATTTATTTCTCGCGTATTTGTATTCACTTCAAATTAACAGTCCCAATTGTTAGTGATACGTTCTATTTATTGATGTTTCTCAATGACCTCTGATAATTCACCAAATAGAAACCACAATTTACCCTTTTGGAAAACGTTAGGTTCATTAAGGTTGGAAAATACAGGATCGGTAGCTCGAGACCATGTAAGTTAGACTGGAGAAGAAGTAATAATGCCCGGTCGAGATTTGAGCGCGAATACTAGTGGCTGATATTGATAATGAATTGAGACTGAGAAATTGATCCTCACAGTCTTCAATTGGATGTATTTATCGAAAGACTGTTAAGGAGTAAGAAACTGATTGTTGTTCATGTCCAGACTCAAGTGAGTTAATCTCAAGCGAAGAGAGCCGTGGACTCTGCTCATCGAAGAGTTTGGTCTTAGCTGAGAAACTAACTTTTCTAGTTGGCGAATGAACGAACATTTTTGGCATGGTTGAGAACAAGTCTTACGTTTGCTAGTATTGGGGTTGCTTTAACTCAGCTATTTCGATTAAACCTGGGGAAAGGATCAACTGATACCGGGTCATTCAATCGCATAAGTGCAGCTTTGGGTGGATTGTTTGTTGCAACCGGAATTTTAATAACCGTTTTCGGAGTATTCAGATATTTTTCAGTCCAGCATTTATTATTGACAGATAAATTTCCTGCCAGTAGGGCTATAATAATGTTGGCATTTGGAATTACACTTGCGCTTGTGGCTGTAACTCTTGGTATTTTGATTCATTTTCAACCTAATTTATAACGTCTTGAGGTAGGACCTTGAATACGATCTACGGGGCATGCTTATACCGCAGAAACAGAAATAAGGTTCAGATGTTATATTTAGTTCACTTGATTGGATTTGACTTTGTTCAGTTAATCTATAGGCACAACTAAGATCTAGAATTGCTGATCACCAGCAGTCAGTCATCTATTTGCCAGGTCTAGACAGTCATTAAGAAGCGTATGATAAATATATCATCCCGGAGGTTCACTTGTTTTATTGCCCTGCACATTGATTGATTACCATTGTCAGTTTTGTTTTGTGACAGGGAAGTCAATTCAGGAGAATAATCTCGACAAACTTCTATAGCTAAGAATGAATGATATAATAGCATGACAGCATGACATGCGTGCTATCGAAGGATTCAGAATAACAGAATTGAATTCTATTATAGAATTGAAGTAAGATAGAAGCTTATTAGACGTCACGACTATTATAGAATTGAAGTAAGATAGAAGCTTATTAGACGTCACGAAGCGATTATAATAATCCTAACCATTCATATTCTGGGACAACCACTGTTTTCTCCGCTCTCTATACAATTCATATAATAATATAATTTATTTAAATTTAAATTTAGACATCTGTTTGCCCCAGACTTTAATTTTTTGCAAAGATTAATAATAATACAGTGGACCTAATATCGGTGGTGTGCATGAAAAAGTTATTAAATCTGTTAGTATATTATGCAGGGTCCAAAATTTGTATAGGTTATCGTATAGTGAGCAATCTCGGTCTTTATGCCTGTATTAACTCGATTCATCATTTCCACTCGAAGTAGATTAATATTTAATCATTTGTCATGTACTGATGATGTACATGTATCGCAACAGACTCTAAATTTCAACATCAGCTTTTTAAAGTTGATTGTCAAAATGTCAGTGATGCAGATCGATTTAAAGCACGTACTAGCCAATCTTGTTAACTCGTTAACTTAACCCTACACTACATATAAGGAACCAACAACTCATGTGACTCGGGAGGTCAGGTTTTTACCGACAAGAAACGATAGAACATTTTATAAACCGGCGGCCAAGCCAGACTCTTAGCTCTCTATATGTTCACGGGTTATCTCCATCCTGTTTCCAAGAGATTCCACAACCTTCGGAGGCGGGAGATGTGATGCGGCGCAAATGCGGCTTGCGCGGATATCTAACATTTTGTTAACGTTAATGCCTAATATGTATACGACTCACATTCCTATTTAGGAATAAACGCAGTCACAACTACACTCTTTCTTTATGACCCGGTCAGATGAGAGGCGACATTAGTGACGAAGGGCCATTCAATTTTGCCATTACGATACATCTAACCGAATTATTATTAACGACAATAAGAATTAAAACAACAGTACAAAATGGTGAGTTAAAATGAGAAATACGAGGGATATGAACGAAACGATTCAAATGGAGCAGAACGATATAATTTTAGATGGTTGAGGAAGCTTGTTAAGTGGCGAGAGAATATCGAAAACAAGAAACTCGAAGAATTCAGAAATCGACAACCGAATATTTGACAAGTCTATTATGGGAGTATAATTGTAGAGGAGTGGTATCGACAACGGCATATCAGGACGACAGAATGATAATATATAGACTCTAGAACTGAGGACAGAGAGGAATGATTTGAAATTTTACTTTGAAGTTAATATCATCAGAGAGGAATGATTTGAAATTTTACTTCGAAATTAATATCATCATAGAGGAATGATTTCAAGTTTTACTTCGAAAATAATATCATCAGACTGAATCGACATTATTTTCAGTGAGGATGTACAAAATTCAACATAGTTACATTCTTCCTCAAGTGGTGTGATAGCTTCATTTGCTAGTTTCTTAGTTCATTCCTTCAGATTCGTTCTCTCTAGCTTTTATTTCGACAAAGATTGGAGACCCGTTTATTGTTCTATATTCTTGTTACTAACTTATTCAGGGAAAAGTTCACGGATCTCTCGCTCGTGCCGGTCGTGTTAAGGCCATGACCCCTAAGGTTGAAAAACAAGAAAAGAAGAAGGTTCCTAAGGGCCGTGCTAAGAAGAGAATTTTGTATACTCGTAAGTAACTTAAAGGAAAGGATGATGTGAAAGGGTCTGCTTTGAATAGTCGAACCGTTGTTTGCTGGACGAATTTTTTTATCTGCTCTTTCTAACTAACTTTTAAGGTCGTTTCGTTAATGTTACCTTGACCAACGGAAAGAGAAAGTCTAATCCTTCCCCTTCATCTTAAACGATTAACAAACCAAAAAATAAATTAAAAGAAATCCATTAATTTTGGTTCTAATGTGTCTTATGTGTATTTTTGCTGTTTAGCTCAGAATATATTATATATAAAAGATTTAAAAGTTCCTTCATTTACGGAGAGGCGGATTGTAACTGCTTTTCTCATGGCTTCTTGGCAATTCTGCCTCTGCCCGACCCGCTCTCTCGTTGAGCTACGGATACAGGGGTTAAGTTAGTAGTGGTTTAACCAGTGGATCTTAAGCATAGCAGGAGCTGGAGGCTTGAAGCAGATAAGGTGACGCTTCTGAGTTTGGAAATGAAGAATTTTTACTGGCTACACAGAGGCTGAGAGCTGTCTTATATTGACCTTCAAATCTGTTTTATCAGCAGAATGACTTTATGCGGCTTCTCTACAACCGTACAAGCCTATTCTTCTCTTCTCTGCCTGTCCTCTCTGGTGAACATAGTGAGCTGAGATCAAATCGTAGAATCCAAAGCACTATCGGCGGAAAGCCAACCGCTCCGGTTCTCTAACTAATACCCACTGTTACCCAATTTAAGTTGACCCAAGGTAATCGTTAAATTAGAATGTAATAGTAGCTTGGCAAATTAACCCTAATGTTAGAAAGGTTATGTAACAACTTGGCATATTCCCGTGTGGTGTAAATCACTCTACTGTTGATATAATAGGTTAGATCTGATTAGTCGGCCGCGCAGTTGATAAATTTTGACTAAATGATCGACACAAATTTAAAAAATTGGCATAACCAGATCTCGTCAAGTTCAAATGTCGCATTCCTATTCCTAACCCTGTGAATGTATTGTGCTGAATTTGTGCATTTATTGATGGTGATCTGTAAATCATTTGATGTACGATATACGATACATATTTATATTTTTCTTTGTACCCGCGGTATTATATAACGATATTTCTTCAGCTGCGGATGCATACAGTACGTGTATGACCGTTGAATTAACTTTTCAACCCCGTCTCTGAGCGTCTACGTGTGAACGCATCTACAATATCTTGAAATAACAGGGTTAGTCTTTGCACATCTAATTACGTGAATGTAAATATGGCGTCATCAATCTCATCGTTCAATTTCCTACGGCTGTTAGTAAATAATTCACAATAGTTTTTTTATATAGTCTTTCTTCGCACAGTACTTACGTGATTAGACCTGCTGTTCGGCTATAAGTCTGCTGGCATTTGATACATTCTGTCGGCTATTCTGTTTGTCAAAAACGCGTTACGAATCATAAACAATCGAAATACAATTAGCTAGTATTAAAAAAAAACTTCCGTCTGAATGAAATCGATAATATTCGGGTTGCGTCAAATCTCCAACGAGGTTCCTGAATACAAACATCCTGTACGTTATTGTTAGTAAACATCCTATAACTTAACAGTTTCTTATTAGCATTCCATGGTTTAACTTACCCATTCTTTGCGGATTACAGTGGTGGATCCAGGTGGAATTTTGGTCTCGGAAACCCCTGAAACCTATTATGCATGCATGCGCATGTCACCTGAAATCATGTGATCTGAATCCGCGGACAATTCAACTGTCATCGCGAGCTTGAATTCATCCATGTTGGTGAACGCAGGGGTTCCGAACCTTCTCGTCCTAAAAGTCTTCACTGATTTCATCTTCTCTCATAATGGAAGTAGTAGCAGAGAATTTTGATCAAGTATTAAGGAGGCCTTTACGATCATTAGCTTCATTATTCAGTGAATTCATCCATATTTCTTGGGTAGATAGAGACCATCATGATTTAAATTATAAATTCGAATTTGCAAGAAAGGTTCATCGACATTGTGTAGATCTGTTAAATGATGGCGGTGGTCAAGAAGAAGTGGATTATAATAGCTCGCATTTTCAATCGGTGATTCTTGGGGAATATGTTTTACACCGTTTATTCAGAAATAATGATGATAGCCATATTGATGGAGCCAACAGCAGTGTCAGTGACACAAAATCTAGCCCCGATATGGGAAAAGAAAAGAAAATAATAACTAGTAACAACAATAATTCATTATTTTTTAACCCGTTCTTGATCCATTTCGTGGAAATATACAATCTGTTATCATCAAGTAGATCACCTCGTGATGATTACGAAAATAAACCTCCTTCGAATCTGGAAAAAGCCTTGTATCTAATTTTAAGTAATGATAAAGATTCATTAGAATTTCTAGATCAGAGCCCATGCACTGATATCAAGCAAATATCGGTTTCTGACAAGTTTAATTCTTATGTGAATTCTTCTGTGAGACAATCATTGGAAGCTCAATGGATTCCCTCTAAAATAATTGACATTGTTATGTCAATTATGGACCCAGTCAAACCATTTGGCGAACTTGAAAGAATATACAGTAGTGATCCATCCAATAATGATTCAGATCATAATCGCATAATACAATTAGTCGACAGAATTATTGCTTCTCATCGAACTACAGGTATAGCTGATTTAATTCCTGTCAGAATTCTTGATCCATTTAATTGGGTATCAGCAGAGATATTCCAAAGATTCCTAGCTAGCCCTAATATTGGAATAGATTATCGACTAGCTATTCTCAGACAATTTACTCGAGTTAAGGCAACAAATGTGACAGTTGATTTTGTTCATATGGCAATTGTTGGTGGATTGATCTCATCAGAAGATGACATTCGATTGGTGGTTTATGAGTTTGTTTTATTTAATCTGCAATTACCTCAATTAACTAATAATGGAGTTCGACTCATCTGCACGTTTATTTTAGCTCTACATGATAAGGGTCTTCTTCGCCCAGCAGAAGATTATCAGATGCTTTTCAGTAGTTTTATTAATTGGATTGGTCAAGTTACCGAAGCTCGTCAAGTGTATCTTCTATCGTAGAAGGACCAAGTCCAGACCCCTAGCAATTTGTCTGGGGCGAATTACAGATATTATAACAATGGACAATTTAAGGACCCCGAGCAAGGGACTGTGGGGAGAGCTCCAGCCACTGGAGGTATAACAGGGGAGGGAAAAATGAATAGGGTGGGGAGAGCTCCAGCCGCTGGAGGTATAACAGGGAAGGGGAAAATGAATAGGGTGACCAGCTGCGATTAACGAAGGTCGATCTCGAGCAAGGCAAGAGTATTGGAGCTGGGCCGAGCCCCAGTCGCGAGAGGCAGAGGCAAAGGCAAATTTAGAAGATTACTTTCTTTCTGATTTCAACTACAACTAAACTATGCATAAGTAGTATGATAATATTTGGAACTTCTTCCTCACAAATGTGTGATACGATGACGATGCTAATTAAAAAAATATGCTATAATGCAGGCGAAGCCTATGAACTCAAAGTTAAAGTCAAATATTGGGTCGACTTTATAATACCAACTGAGCCTTTTATTGTACCTAATCCAATGGTTCCAGCAGGAGGAGTTTGTACGGTGGAATAAAATGTTGGGAAAACTTGGGAATAAGTTGTAGATTGAGTAGTCACCGTACCACTAATAGTATTAGTGACCCATATAATAGTTGCAGATTTAGTAGTACTCGTAGTTGTAGTTGAAGATGTAGAAGTAGTAGTAGTACTACTGAGATAATCAACTGTAGCCGAAACTGGTAAAAGAAATATTGTTAAAAATGCTATGATGAAGACAATGAATGAAGATTTCATTGTTGTCGTAATGAAAAATTACCCCTGAGATGATGATTTGGTAAAAAAAAAATGAAAGAATTGTCTGTCTCGCCTAGAAAATTTTTAAATCTAAAATTGTTTTTACCCCTGAGACTTATTTATTTTCGATTTTCTCTTCTAAATATATGCTGACAAAAATGCAAAGAATATCGTCATGAATCAATAGTACCACCACAACAACTCCTAAGAAATAATATTATGTCTAATAGACCCACCCAATTTTCACGATAATATTATTTATTGACCACTACTACTTCCAGGTTGTGATATTATGAGTGCAACTTTCTTTCCGTGATCAGCTACTCTATCACACCTGAAAATATTGATTTCTGTTTGTTAATTATCACTACCAGTAATTTCTGTCTGTTAATTATCACTCCTAGTAATTTCTGTCTGTTGACTTGGAGCTCTTCTTGTACCTTTATAAAACAGTCAGTTTGTATTTGAAAAAAACAATTTGATTCGACGTTACCACTCTTAGGACTACGGATTTTGTTTATGGCTTTTATTTATGGCTTTTGTTTTTAATGACTTCTATATATAATGGGAAATATGTAAAACTAAATCTGGCGAATCCGCCTAGATATATATATTTATTTATATAACTTTCAATGGATACGGACTTTGTCCGACCGTTTTTTTTTTTTTTTGTCATTACGTATGCGTATGTACATCTATGCATTATATAAAGACTGCTAGCTGGTTTTGCTGCTAAGTTGTGCTGCTAACTGCAGTTCTGCCGGTCTGCGACAATTATCCACCCAACTTTTTCGGTTGTTTACAGATCGCCGCCCAAATTAGTTGTTATCCCTTCGGCAGTTTTCTGTCCCAGACCCTGTTTTCTCGCTTGGTTCGGATATGAATGGTGTGGTTGTCGTAACAGCATCAATCGTAAAATGGTTGCCTAGATACGTTGGTTGTCCTAGAGATGAAAATTAAACCAATAGCTTGAAAACTAACTAACTAACAGTGACTAAAACATAATATTCTTTTTTTAGTTCGTTAACCAAGGAAGCACTGTGAAGTACATAATACAAAGTAGCTAGTACAGAATCAAGATGTGTACCAGATCCCAGAACTAGTCGTAACAATTAGCATCAAATATCTTTTAGTATTAGATAGTCATGCAATTTTTGTTAGTCTCAGGGTTTCGGCATCAGCCCTGGATTCTTCGACCGGACGCTTACAGCGATTATCATCATAATCAATTTCATTTGCAAAAACGAAGTACACATCTCTACTACGTATTGGCTATATGCTGGTTTCTCTATTTGTTAATGAACTTTGCTAAGCCTCCCTACATTACATATGAAACATTATCATATGCATAATAAAAAAAAATTATAGAATTCGTAAATAGTTACCAACTGTTACTGTTTTTTGACACTTGTACGCGGTTAAATCGTGACGTTAGCACCTTTCCTCCTGAATTAGTTGTTCCGTTAGAGAGCTGAATGTTGAACTACTAAGTCAACTTCTAAGTTAATTTAGTTTCCGAATAAACCACATGCCTGAGTGTATATAGGCTAATTAACCATCAGGTCAGAAATAGAAAAATACAAAAACTATCAGTCTGTCTAGCTGATAACTCTTTGGCCCCCTGAGGCAGGTTCCTGGAGAAGAAAATTAGCGAAGGCCTGGGGCTATACCACAAGTAGGATTTATCAAAGCCAGTCGCCGGGAGCAGGCGGATGTAAACATATTCGACCAAGCCTGACGTAACCCGAGTCGAGAAGCGATCGTTAGGGTACGGAGGCTTCGCCCTAGATACCGAAGGGGCAAAGAAGACAGAAGAGAAAAACAAGCCTATCTCTGTCTCCTAGTCGAGTCATTTTCAATTAATATTGAACTTTGTTTTCTTTTGATTTCTTCACGTGCATATACATTAACGTAACTTAACTGTTAACTTAACTGTTATCGCATACGGTGCAGTTCACAGTGCCAGTACGAAAAGTCTTTTCCAGGCCAGAGTTGGGTCTGGAATGGCGGTGAAAGCCGAAAGAATCACCTGTAAGAAATAGTTAACTTCATGGTACGTTTTTGTACCTTTATGGTCTGTTCTTGAACTCGCTTGAATTAGATTGGTTGAATCTCAGCTAGCTGCACTGAGAGGTTGAACTGCTTATGGCGCAGTGGGGCCGATCGATCTTATGTTTAGTGCGGCGTCAGGTACTGTGTAGTCTGTACATCATAGACAACTGGAGAATTTAGAGGCTGCTCCCATTTGCCTCCGGTAGCTGGGACCGTTGACCCCCTGCGGGTCCTAGCTCTCGCTTTGCTGGAAAATGCCATCATCAGTAAGAGAACCCCACCGGAGGCTCACGGGGAGCCAATTAGAGAACTCTTTATTATCCTGTATTTACTTTTTGCAAGTTACGTGCATCTAAAGGAAAACGGCTTTTTACTAAAACGTTAATCTTAACCTGATTAAGTAATTAGTAGGTTTTATGTAATTAACAAATTTATTGAACAAACTACTAAGTAAGTTATCCTTAACTGCCAGCCGGTGGTTGCTTGGGAGATAGAACAAAAAATAGAAGCAAGAGGGAACAAAAGAATAAGTAGAAATTGCTAGTCGAAGTTGCCTATCATTATTTATTATTTGGCCCATCGATCGCTGAAGGAATGAATAACTTACCATTTGCTTAGTCATTAGTAATTTTCTCAGAATCATAACTTAGTTATAGAGAACCTTGGTAAATTCTTGGCCGCTTAGATACTGACCCTTCTAATGCTATCTCATTGTAATCTAATGATTCTAATCAACTATCGTGTTTTTTGTTATTAGGTTACCTCTAACTGTAACTTAGAGGGTAACTAATTTTAGTACAGTTTTACTTGGCAGCCGATCCTAGCCGATCCTAGTCTATCAGACAAACAAACTTAGAACATTCGATATTTTGACTTCTAACCTTGTTATCTTTCACCTCCTCCAGACTTGCAATGGAAGGAGGTGATTATAACGTTCAACACCCTCCACGGTTGGTATTAACAACCGGCCGGGAAGATGCAGGTGATGGTGGGTGGAGTGAGATAATGCTGGTTCAGCATTATTGTCCAATTAAGTACTACAAGTATAAGATTCAAGAACCCTCGCCCCACACCCTTGAACTCAAATACGTCATAGTATAATCATGTATCTAAAATAATAACATTTACGAGATCTGCCTGTGCCGCACGCGAGCTTCATGCATGTCTAGCTACTTAACAAGGGTTAAGTTAAAAGGTTAACTAACAACAACTTTGATATGCGCATAAATTCTCTGTTGGCGGGAGGTTACACACAATTTACTTTGTTACCACATCTCTATCTTTTTAGAAGCTAACTTATGATGATATTAAATCCTTTTGTGTTATGGGATATTACATAATCCTACATCCTACATCCTACATCCTCTGATTCGAAACGAGAAACCTCGAACTCATCAAGCGTTAAACTCAGAATTGCTCAAAAAATCAGAGCCTATAACGAATTTCGGAGGGTACACTCTTCTACTGCTCCAGACCCCATAGCTCTCGCTTCACTCGAGAGTTTAAGTGTCTGATATAATTTATTCTTCCAGAACTTTACCTCACGAGAGAAGCGCGAGACATACGAGGTCTGGAACAATTCCCATACAGATTGACACCAGGGGAGGTGGGGGTTGGCACAAGTTACAATTATTTGCTCTAGACTAACATAACTAAGGACTATCTTATGATGACTGGTTAGTTCAATCTCTTGAGCATAGTGAGAGCTAAGGGCTGAAGACAAAACCTAAAAAAAAATCCTATATATATATTTCTTTTTTTTTCCATATAGATATCTGTAATGCGGCTCGTCAAAATGATCCGGTTACAGAAAAGTTTTTCCGGGAATTCAATTTATCCGCAATTTATCCGAAATTCAGTTTGATCCGTATATATTATCGACTTGTTTTTTTTATTCCCTAACAATGTTCAATGCAGGTCAGTGAATTTTTTTAAAAAGAAAAACAAAAAAAAAAGAACGGTGAGATGATCTGGGCGGCCTGGGCCGGACTGGTAGTTGCAATTAAGCACAATTAGAGGCCGAGTTCCAGCCTACCTAATACTAGATTCGTCTCTGGTGTTCTTTAAGATTCTGAGCAGCTACCCGACTTTAGTTTTGTCTATTTCTACGGCTGTTGTTTCTGAAACACTGTCATCAGCCCAAAGAAGCTACAAATCCGTCAAATACGCTTCATCCTTCACCTCTACTACGGTTCGATTGAAAGCAACACCTAGATTCGGAGCGAGAACGGAGCGGAAGAGCCCCAGAACTACTATGCTAATAAAGGTTATATAAACCTTAACTCACCATTACAGTTGGATAGAATCTGGCAAAAGTTAAAATGTCGTAACAAAATGTTTAAACATTTATTTAATCAACTATGATTTCTCTTGTTAAAAAAGAAATAACAAGATTAATAATAATAATAATAATAATAATAATAATAATAATAATAATAATAATAATAATAATAATAACAAGATTTCTGTGTAACAATGCTTATAAAGGACTGATAACTGGAAGAAGAAGAAGATATTATATTTAGGGAGTAGTATCCAAGAAGTAGTATTTGGGCTAACTAATCTATTGAAGACTAATTAGTTGCCTTCAAAATAGAAACAGATTCTTAACTTTAAAATTATGTACAGTCAAAAGGGGGTTTCCGAACTAAGGTGGTTTCCGGAAAATAATCTCAGGTTTTCGATTAAGAAATATACCCACGCCGCACAGAGATTAGCCGTAGACAACTCTCGATATAACGATTGAAATATTGTTATCCAAATGGGGAAGGGCTCTTACTACCCTAAACCCGATTTTTACTTTGGTGATTCTGGGAACCACCTTCGTTCGGAAACTCCCTTTTGACTGTACTGTATGTGGGTTAGGTTTGAATTAACTGATCTTCTCACATAATAACAGATAGAAGATTCTTCAGAGTCTTCAATCAGTAAGGAAATGTTTAATAAACACAGCTTTGACTAATAAAAGATCCGTAGCACCTCAATTCAATATTTAAGAAATAAACGACTTGAGGAACTAAAAACCCTATAGTTGAATATATAGATAAGAACTGGTACGTACGTACGTATATATATGTAATAAACAATCCAGTGACCCACCCACCTATTTTTTGGAGGGCGAGGATCGAAGTAGATTTTAATAATAATAATAATGGTCGTAATATGTGAGGCCTAGCCCTCACCTTGACTAACACTCTGCAGTAGCCACCCTGTGAGTAACCATACATCATTTTCACCTTCCTAATTTGTATTTCATCAAGGTGCGGCTTTTTACACCAAAATCATTTTCACCTTCCTAATTTGTATCTTGCCAAGAACGCATCTCGCATAATATCATTTTCACCTTCCTTATTTGTATTT
>JAJMIF010000131.1:0-59974 GCA_030583505.1 Sugiyamaella castrensis
AGCGTCGGTTGTTTTTCCAGTGCCATGAAGCAAATGCTTGGGTCACCAAAGGTTCAGTAGCTTGCAGGAACCATGTAGAATAGAGATCATCATGTAGAATTATGTAATACGGCCCAACAGTCCGGCTGAGGTTAGCTCACAGTAGCTCTGCTCAACCGTGGCTAGGATTCCTAGGTACCAATTTATTATTATTATTATTGTTTTTCATCGTGAGTTTGAGCCGCAGTAGTTCTATATATTCTTTACATGTACAGAATGATTTAATATTAGGAAATTTAAGATCTATAGATTTATATACGTTCAATTACAGCTATCTCGGATAACAGATCAATTTAGACGGTTATTTCCCCACTCTTCAATTTCTCTTGCCCAATAACACACCGATTTTGTTCTTGCTCCTCAATATAAAACAAGATCTGGAACAGAATCATACAGCTAGTCAATGGTCAGTTGAGAATATCAGTGAACCAGGACATAGCTCGGGACGCGCACATTATAGAATAGAAAACAGCAAGAAGCCGTAGCGGGTATGTACGTACGTACGTAACTTACGTACGTTAGTTAATATTTAAGTTTACGTACGGAAGTTTCCTTTTTTTTTTTTTTTTTGATCTTCAAAGTCTGGCGCGCCGGGCCGTGATATTCACCTGACTTTAGTTACCCTGATTGCATCGCAGATCGATCGATCCTCTTGCCGAACGGCTTATGACTGAAAAATATATGTGCACGTCATCGAGTCAAAGTCAACCTCTCTTCTTCTTCTTCCTCTTCTTCTTCCTCTTCTTCTTCCTCTTCTTCTTCCTCTTCCTCTTCCTCTTCCTCTTCCTCTCCCTCTGTTATTATTTTATTATTTTTCTTGATTGTGATATTTCATCATGTCCCAATATAAGCTTACATTAGCTGCCAAAGCACCATTAGTTGGTTATGCTGCTTTAGTTGCTGCTTTCATAATTAATACTGATGAACCAACTTCTCCTATTGATTTGACGTTTGTTGACCTTCCATTGGTTCAAAAAGATATTCCCGAATCATCAGCAGTTTTAAGTTCAACTGATAAATCATCATCATCATCGTCACCTGTTTATGGTACAGCAGCAGTTCTTGAGGCATTGGCAAAAGACTTTCCTGATGTATTGAATAATACTGGTTCATCAGCCGAAATAAAACAATGGATCAAATTTGCCTTTGAAGACCTGTCAGGTAAAGATTTCAAAGTGTTGACACCATCACTAGAGAAACTGGAAAGTCAGTTGAATTTCCGATCATATATCTTAGGTGATTATAAGCCATCGTTAGCTGATATTGCAATTTGGGGTGTGTTAAGAGCTAATACTGTGGTTGCTTCAGTATGGAAAAATGCTACTTTCATTAATATTGCCCGCTGGTTTAAACATTTCGACAACAATCGATTATTTGGCGGAGCAGTTGAAACTATGAATAAGGATTTGACTGAAATTCGTAAACAAAGTAAAGTCGGTCAGAAGAAAGAATCAAAGGCATCTTATGATATTGATTTAATTGATGCTGAAGATGGTAAAGTTGTAACCCGATTCCCTCCTGAACCTAGTGGATATTTACATATTGGACATGCTAAAGCAGCTATTTTGAATCAATATTTTGCTCAAATGTATCATGGTAAATTAATTATTAGATTCGATGATACTAATCCTAGTAAAGAAAAAGTTGAATTTACTCAATCAATTCTTGAAGATCTTGAATTATTAGGTATTAAAGGCGATAGAATCACTCATTCTTCGGATTATTTCCAAGAAATGTTTAATTATGCTGTACAAATGATAAAAGATGGTAAAGCTTATTGTGATGATACTCCTCAAGAAAGAATGAGAGAAGAGCGTGGTGAAGGTATTGCAAGTGCTAGACGTAATCGAACTGTTGAAGAGAATTTACACATTTTTGAGAAAGAAATGAAAGAAGCAACTGAAGAAGGGTTAAAAAATTGTTTAAGAGCTAAAATTTCGGTTGATGCCGGTAATAAAACTTTAAGAGATCCAGTTATCTATAGATGTAATATTACACCTCATCATCGTACTGGTACATTATGGAAGATTTATCCTACTTATGATTTTTGTGTTCCAATTGTAGATGCTCTTGAAGGAGTTACTCATGCATTAAGAACAATTGAATATAGAGATAGAAATGCTCAATATGAATGGATGCTTAAAGCTCTTAATCTTCGTAAAGTCCATGTTTGGGATTTCAGTCGGATTAATTTTGTTCGTACATTATTGAGTAAACGTAAATTACAATGGTTTGTTGATAAAGGACTTGTTGGTGGATGGGATGATCCTCGATTCCCAACTGTACGTGGTGTTCGTCGTAGAGGTATGTCAGTTGAAGGTCTTAAAAGTTTTATTATTTCACAAGGTCCTTCAAAGAATATTATTAATTTGGATTGGAGTTTAATTTGGGCTACAAATAAAAAGATTATTGATCCTATTTCCCCACGTCATTCTGCTGTAGTTAAAAAGGATGTTGTTCAGATTAATTTAATTGGTGGTGAAGGAGTTCCTGCTACACCAATTAAAGAGAAAAGACCAAAACATAAGAAGAATGCTAGTTTGGGTGATAAAGATGTTATATTATCATCTAGAATTCTAATTGATCAAGAAGATGCTGAAACTTTAGCTGAGAATGAAGAATTTACTCTTATGGATTGGGGTAATGCTATTGTTAAGAAGATTTATAAAGATGATAAGAGCAATATTATTACCAAAATTGATGCTGAACTTAATTTGGCTGGTGATTTCAAGAAAACTGATAAAAAGATTAGTTGGTTAGCTGATACTGAAGCTGCTGTTCCTTGTGATCTTGTTGATTTTGATCATTTGATTACTAAGGAGAAGATTGAGGAAGGTGAGAATTTTGAAGATTACCTTACCGCTGAGACTGAATTCCATACTGAAGCATTAGGCGATTTAAATATCAAGAATCTTAAAAAGGGTGATGTCATTCAATTTGAACGTAAAGGATTCTATGTTGTTGATGTTCCTTATAAATCTGAGGGGGATAAAGTAGTTTTTTTCACGGTTCCTGATGGTAAGATTGTTTCAAAGTATGGAGCAAAGAAAGTTAATAAAGAGTAGAGAATAGTTCAATAAATAAATAGATTTTTTTAACGACGATCAGGGTCCTTAACTATGCTAATAACGGGTAATTGCCCCAACCCAATATCAGGGGTAGTGACGCAAGAGAAAAGAATTGAATATAAAAACATATATAGACTCTATATTGGAATTAAAGAAGATTTGTGAGATGATGGTAATTCAAAAGTGATATTTTAATAAAAGCTGATTTGCCTAATCATAACAGAATTATTTTAGAATTATTTACAGTTTTCCTAGATAGTTAAATAAATAGTTAATATAGAAAGAAGGGTTATACAACCCCCTATCCTTCTAAAGGACTGTCTAGAACCTCAAGAGGAGGAGAGGTTAGCTTGTACTTCAGGGACTTCAGGGGTAGCATCTCTCAATATATTTTGAGGAAAATGGATAGCACCTCACAATCTTCTGAGACAATGTTCGCGCTTTCGACGTCTAGGATCCCAAAACCCCGTTGAGGCGCGCGGTGATCTAACGAGGAATGAATACATTCGGTATGACTTCGAGTGAACTAAACCATAGGTCTATGAGTCCATGACGTCTTCTATATGATCTTAGAGCCTCGAGCAAACCGAACCACGGGGTCTGTCTGAGGCGACGGCAAAGAAGCGATTGCCCCAGGAGAGATCTTCCTATGAATTACCTGTATAATCGTTCGATTTTTTATTATAATGCGGCGGGAGCGGCTTAAAATGCGGGGTTCCACGTATTTTCCCCATTTGGGGCCCTTGAGAAGGGTTTTACCCTTAATAAAGTTAATAAATAAATAATTTATTATTAGTCTCGTGGCCCTGTCATAATTTCACTGGTTTAATTTTTTTTTTTTTTTTGTTCTCTGTTCTCTGTTCTCTGTTCTCTGTTCTTGATGTGAATGAAACAGAAAAATCAGTCGTGATTGACTGGTTAAAATTGATTTATTTTGATTTGGCAGCAGCATATTTTGATGCAAGGTGAAAAAAAAAAGTAATAGTTAACGTGTATCATCATCTTATCAAGATCATCATCAACTCATCGTCATATCAAGATCATCACCAACTCATCGTCATATCAAGATCATCACCAACTCATCGTCATATCAAGATCATCACCAACTCATCGTCATATCAAGATCAGCAATAACGCGTTTGTATATCATCAACCTCATCGTCATATCAAAATCATCAATAACACGTTTGTATATCATCAACCTCATCATCATATCAAGATCATCATATGATATCATATGATATCATATCAATATCAATATCAACATCAATTATATCATATCATATCAATATCAACATCAACATCATCAGTATCGTCATCAGCATCATACCATCTATAAATAATTGCCATCATATATTATCACCATTATCATCCCCATCATCCCACAACCACCTTTAATGAACGTGTATTATAATGTTTTTAAGAAAAAATAGTACCGGCCAAACTGGCCGGTCTAGTTCAACTCCTGTTTCAAGGAGTAATAGTAGTGTGCAATTGGCTTCGGATATGCAACATCATCATCCTCCATTGAAAATCTTGGGTCTCAAATTCGTTAATACCCGTTTAAGATTCCTACTGGCATTTTCAAGAGCATTATCAGTATTACCTTCTTTTTTAGGCATGTGGAGATGCTTTTATGAAGCTTGGAGAATATATTATTCTGATGATGGCCCAAGACCAATAATGATGTCTGTCAAATCCTCTGAGCAATTAATGGCAGGAATATGGTGTATAGTTTCAGGCTATTTATCATATTCAGTATTGGATGGATTAATGGTAAGGTGGATAGTAACATACTCAGCTCCAGCAGCAATAGTAAGAATGCTCTCTTGTAGTACTCTAAATATTGCTATGATTCAAACTTTACACTCATTAACTGATAAAGAATATTTACTTCATACATGGATATTAATTTCATGTATTCTTACTGTGGCATATACTATTCAAAATTTTGTCACCAGTAATCTTGCATTAGAAAAAAAGACTCGATCAGTTGATTTATTGAATATAGCGGTGTTTGCTGTAGTTCCGGTAGGAATTGCTTCCTTTCTTACCATGTTAGGATTATTACGTGGCATAATGATATTACGTATGGATGTTTTTCAAAAGGATGGGGGCAATTAACAAAAAAAACTATATTATTTATATATCCTGCATTTATTATTATTGACATATAACTTGTATAATTAATTATGTTACCTATTTTCTACCTTTGTGAAAAAGTGCAAATCGTAAAACAATTTCAAGCTATTATGTTAGAAATAATTCCCAGAAATAATTCCCAATTAATAAAACCTCTATACTTACCGATGAAACCCCTAATGATAAAACAATAAGAATAATAATTATCCATGTAATTCGTGACATATTGGCCTCTGCAATAGAATCTGCTATTATATCTGCTAATTCCAAAAATACTTTACAACGTTCATTAAGAACTAAAATCCTTTGTTCTATTTCTAGATATTCACGAATAGCTGTATATAAAGGATTAAGTGATGGCTCTGATTCCCAGAAAAAATCCGGAGTATCCAATACATTGGAACTTAAATTCACATCCACTCTTAATTTAAATAGTTTCCCAGAAATCTTTAGAACTTCTTCACGTTTCATTCCCAATTTACCAGTTAGTGCTAACATTCTAGGAACATGTTTAACATCATGCATGTTGACATCCATTCGAGCTTCAAACCGACTGAGTTTAGTTGATTGAGCAATAGCATGCGACATTGCCAATTTGATCATATGGTCTCCTGATCTTAGTGTGATCATATCATTATATATTCGAGGTTTTCTTGTATGAGGAGAATACGTGAAATGCATTTCTTCAGTCTCAATATCATGATCATTAATTGGTCTTACTACTAATGATTTGGTACCATTTTTACCAAACATCAGATCGGCCAGTATTGCCTTTTCCTGGTTTTCAGTGAAATTCCAAAACACAACCACACCGTAAGAGAATATGAATACTTCTGCATGTTTAAGGTCGTCGGCAGTTGAATGTCTTCTTCGTAAGGGTATGATACTACCAGCACCACATCCAGTTGTACTTGTACTATCAGTAAATGCTTCTGGTTGTGGACCAGATGGATGTTTTAATGTCGACTCTATTGTATTATTTCCTTCTACTGATGATTGTATAGGATTTACAATAGGAGTTACCTCATTTTCAGTTTCAATATCAATGAGACTAGGCTGATGGATTGATGATATCGGATGACTTAGATCAATTAGTTGATCTGACTCACCTGCTTTACGACTCTCCTCTTCAATAGTATTACCAATAACTCTGGTTGGTGAAGTCGGCATATATGATACGTCACGTGGAGAAAAATCCTGTGGTTCGGAAGGATCAAAATCAGGACTGTTTTCTTGCCATAGATCTTCTTCTTGACGGATTTGATGAAATCGATTATTAGGAGAACAAATATCGGCTATATTTATTCCACCAGTAACACCAGGACTAGTACTACGACTACCAATAATGCCACTACCACCAATAAGACCATCATCATTATTATGATCAATATTTATACCAGTACTACCATTTGTATTATCGTGGCTGTCATCAACATTATCACCATTACCACCGCCACCCTCTCCACCAGAAAAATACTCGAAATGATGATCTCCTTGCTCAGAAAGATCAATCAATTGTTCTAACATCATTATTCCTCCCGGACTACTCTTTACTCGAGATCCTTCGCCATCACCAGGTAGTAAAGGAAGAAAGTAAGGTGCAAATAATGCTTCATCATATATTCTTGGTCGAATCTTATGATTTTCTCTGAGAAATTCCATTGTAGTCTGTAACCTAATTCCATCGGCAACACAATATGCAGTCACCCTTGGGAATTTTTCAGTTCGACGATCTTTTGGTAACCTCTCAGCATAAGATCTTCTCGGTCGATCGGATTCAAATTCATCAGCATTTGTACTCTCACGATACGGAGTTGGAGGAGGTTCAATTTCATCACTTTCAGTATCTTCAAAATGAAAGCCTCTTTCTTGATCTTCAGGTATCAGGACCAATTTTTGTGATAACTTAGTTGTTCTACTTGGGATATTTTGAGATAATCTTGGAGGAGGTCCTGATTTTTTACCGGCACTAGAACTCACTCCATTAGCATTTGTACCTGAACCAATACCACCACCACCACCACCACCGGAACCAGAACTGCCACCACTAACATTACTACCTGTTGTGAGACTACGACGTCGACCATCATTCAATCCACCAATATCTCCTGAAGGATTATATTGTGGTGTACCACTACCACTAGGAATTGGGCCACCAGCTAATCTAGCTGATGTTGATGTTCCTCGACGTCCGCCAACTCTCATAAATTTCGGTACTGATCGTTTATGAGCTGAAGGAATATCACCAACATCTGATAGTATGTTATCAATTGAAATAGATTCAAACTGAGTTCTATTAGATCCTCGAATGTTATTACCACTATTAGGTAAACTACCAGGACCTGCTCTTGATACGAAAGGAGCTGATCTACCGGTACTAGGAGCTGTTCTTACATCTGTGACTAGAATTGATGGTGTCCTTTTTGCGGTTGGTTTGGACATGACAAAAATCGACCACTCAAGTCTTTAGATAAATAAATTACAATTCAATAAATCCTCAGTAAATAATCTCACCAAATAATCTAACCAAATAATCTCACTAAATAATCCTCACTGAATATCCCCACTAAATAATCCCTACTAAATATCCTCGATATTTTTTTGTTTATTTCAATTCGTTTGCTCTGATGAAATGAATTGAAGACATGTCATGTCGATCGATCGAATTTCTCGAATCTGTGAGGCTGGTTATAGTAAACAATTCGGATACCCGCCTGTGAATTATCAACAGATGAAATTAAATGTCGAATAAATAATAACATCTAAATCAAATTCCCAATTTAAAGACTGGTAATAGAAATATATAGTTGTAAGATGCTATTAAAAATTATTTATCTGTAAAAAATAGAAGCAGAACCAAGTATTTCAATCTCCTAAATTTTGCTTGTAACCTTATAAACGACTTTTTAAAAATCGAGGAGTTAGAGTAGTGTTTGACAAGCAGCCGCGGATCGCTAGCTAGTGCTCTCCGGCCATGCCAGCCGGTCCCGTACAGCTACCTCCATCCGGCCAGCAAATAACCACCAGTTCATTACTCTTTATCCTTCCTGAGTAACTTATATGTAATCGGTTACAATTTTCAGTTAGATGACGATAGTCTAGGTTCAAAACAACGGATCAAATTTTCATTTGTTTGTGATGTTGTTGTTCAACTTGTCCTTAACCTTAGACCGTAAGCGAGATACAGACAGTTCTTTAGTTAACCTTAGACCATAAGCGACATTCAGACAGTTCTTTAGTTATCAGGCTTGATTCGCGTTCACTTGAATATTATTTGCAAAAATATCTGTTCCTAGCAAGATATTTTCCCTCTTCCTCTCCCTCTCATTGTTTTGTCTAGCCCATTGATAACCCCCCTTGCCCTTATCTTGCATAAACCTCAAACTCAACCTTATCTGTACTCTGGATTCTGTGAAAACCCAAGAGTTGACCCAAGAATTGACCCAAGAACTACGGCTTACTCTCTATGAGTACCACATACAACCTTCTATCACCACTAGGGTCTGATGTTCCCGAGGCCCTGACCCAGACCCAGACCCAGACCCAGACCCAGACCCAGACCCAGACCAAGACACCGCATCTCGCTTCGCTCAAGATCAGGTATTGGCTAATTTACGATATATCCCGGTTAACATGTTATTTGGAACGGGAGCCCAAGGGGAGTGGTTTTATCCGCCAGAGGCAGAACTGAAGTTCGTCATCGGCAATCTCGTTAGGGCAATTCATGGACAGCAAGAAACTCTCGAGCGTGGCGAGCCCGGATCTGGCAGTTGGCGAGTGAGAGAAGACAGCTCAACATTCATTGGGTAGTTTATAAGGATATTATTTTCTTATAAGACATTTCTAACCCATACCTGAAATTCATTCTAATTCTTATATATATCGTGAACCTTCTCTTAAACTTTCATCTAGTTACACTTTGTCTCTTAAACTTTCATCTAATCCCACTGACTTCGTCTCTTAAACTTTTACATTTTTGATTGGTGACTTTTATTTCATAGTTCATTATGTCTGATGCTGATGATGATTTGTTGGCTTTGGCTGGAGCAGTTTCCGATGATGGAAGATCCGATGAGGAGACTGTAAGGAAATCATCTACAAAATCTACTACTAATAGAAGAGGAAGGAAACGAGGCGTTACCGAATATGAAGATGATGAGGAGGAACATGATGATGATAATGAACAAGAAGATGAAGCCTATGATGAAGATGAAAATGAACAAGATGTTAGTGAGGCAACTGATGAGGATGAAGAAGCAACTGAAGAAGAAGATCTTTTTGTAAATCCTTATCCTCTTGAAGGCAAATATAAAGATGAAAAAGATCGAGATTATCTTGAAGGATTAGCCGAAGTTGAAAGAGAAACTATTCTTTTCGACCGTTCACAGGAAATGCAACTTTATAATGAAAGAAAATATTTAGCACAAAGAGCAAGAGAACAAAAACAAGCGGAAAGATCTCTTGAAAAGAAGAAAAATAAGAAGAAGAAGACTATTACGTCGGCTGTAGAAACAGCTACGACGAGAAGAAGTTCTAATAGAGATAAAACCTCATCAGCACCTGCCACCAAGAAAACAAAACTTTCTGAACTGAAACAAAAACGTCAAGAAAAACATACCAGAAAGGCAGCTGGTGGCGAATTGGAAGTCCCTTATCGACGAAGAGAAGAATCATCGGAAGAAGAGGAGGTAGATGAAGATGAACAACTTGATGAAGATGAGAATCTTGATGAATATGAAACTGATGAGGATCGTCGACGTCGTGGTAGTAAAAGACGTGGTACTGGCAAGACCACTAGTACTGCCGAACAAGTTGAATGGGCAGAATCAAAACCTCATAAGGAAACAACTTATGAAGATATCAATCTAATTAAATTCGGAAAAACTTTATTTTCAAGGTTTTGTCATAATCCAGGATTCGAAGATGCTATTACTGGTACCTTTGTAAGAGTCAATATAGGATTCAATCGGGACAAACAAAGTTATATTTATCGATTATGTCAAATCAAGCATTTGATAAAGTCTAAACCTTATACATTTCTAAATCGAACTGTTGATGAATGTATAGTAGTAGCATATGGTACCAGTGAGAAAATATTTGAAATGGGCATTTGCAGTGATAAGCCGGTAACTGAAGAAGAATTCAATCAATGGAAAACTGTTATGAATAAAGCAGGGCTTTCAATTCCTTCTAAACGTCGAATTGATCGTAAATTCGAAGAATTAAAGGCGTTCCAATCAAGGATTTTAACCTCTGATGAAGTTAATGAAATGATTAAAAGACGTCAACTGCTCTCTGGTAATTCCCTTGGTGCTAATACTGTTATTGAAAAATCAGTTTTACAACAAAAAAGAGCTATAGCTCTTGAACAAAATAATTTCCAAGAATTGGAGAAGATTGATATTCAGATTGAAAATATTGATCGAATTTTAAATAAAACCAAGCGTCGTGTCGAAATGGATAAGTTGGCTAAAGTAAATGAAAGAAATCGTAGGGTTAATGTAGATGAAATCCGTAAAGCGGAGATTATGGCTAATGAAGCTCGTCGTAAAACTGCTTTATTGAAAGATGCAAACAAATCAAATCCATTTAATCGTTTGAGAACTGTTTCAAGGATTTTCTATCAATCTAAGTCTCAATCACCTGGTCCTAAAACCCCAACTTTGGAAGAATCAGAGGCAAAACAAAAGGAAGCAGAAGAAGCAGAAGCTGCTTCAATTGCTTTACGTGGTAAGAATAAAGTTATTGATCTTGATGAAAAGATAGCTAGCTTGGATATTCCGTTTGAGATTGAGATTTAACTTGGAATATGAAGTCCTTAACGTATTATTCTGTACCACTTTCCGTTGTTTTCTTCCAATCTGCTTTCGAAAGCTCAAGAGCATACTATGATTTAAATTTTTGGATTTTTTTTGAAATGAACATAATTTAGTATTTTTATATAGATACACAGAAATTAACCTGATCGTGCATAAGGTGGGGGCCCCGGCCTAGACCATTCTCTCGGTTCCATAGTTATGCCTCTGGCAGCCTGGAAGGAGTTTAATAACACTGCTACTCTGACGTGCCAATTCTACCCTAAAAGTCTCTCTGGCTTCCTGTTATTACTTTTTTTTTATCTTCATCGTTATGATAGTATGAGTTCGAACTAGCGTGCGCGAGCCTAATGTTAGCCGCCTTACATCATGCACTTTTAAAAGTACAGAAAGGCCCCTCCCTTGTCTGGTCCATCTTCCAGGTTTGTTATTTTGTTTTCTTCAGAAGATTCCCATGTTGTAAACGGTTCTATCCGGCTCTCTGTTCCAACAGCTGAAACCACATTTTCAGTGTATACATATCTAAAGGATAAGGATCACCTTATATAAGTTTGCGACAAATAAATTGCTAATTAAATTAAATCTACGTTTAAACTGTCTCTACTTGAAAGATCTCTAAGACTACATTGATGTGTATGTACCATAGAGTAACGCGGACTTCAATCCCATGTCTTACGGGGTCTGGGAGAGCCTTCACAGTTCCGGCCTCGGGAGGTGCAATAATGGTTGCAGGGCCAAGCTGTCAGGTGGTAGTTCGGACCCCAGCCGCCGAAGGCAGAAGACTCGAGGTGTGGGGTACCGCAGCTCCTATATAAGGATTTATTTTCGCTCCTCTTTAAAAGGATATTAATATAACGCCGCTTCACCTTTCTCTTTATATTTCCGACCCATTACTACTTCGATCAAATCACAAACAAGCAATCTTTATAGACCTGAAACGCTCGCTTCCTCGGTGGTATCGGGTCAGTTTGTTATTTAAAAGCAAAATAAAGAAATATATATATAATTACCTGCTACTTCCAGTTTGGTCATTCTCAATCGTCGGTCCCGAAAAATGACTACTCCTCCGCCAAATACTAGCGAAGAAGGTGCTACACTGGCAGAACAAATTATAGAAGCAGCTAGAAGAAATAATCTAGAATTATTGGAACATGTCCTAGTGGATGCAGTCAAAGGTATTGATGAGTCTGATGAAAAACAAAGAATTGAAACTATTGCTAAACTAATCAATGAATCTCGAGATCCATTGGGTAATTCGGTATTACACATAACGGCGCAAACAGGTTCATATGAAGTAATGGATCATATACTTGATCAAGAAGGTGTTGAAGTTGATCCTGTGAATTTACTCGCCGGTGATACTCCACTACATTGTGCTGTTCGATATGCTGTAACTGAAGAACCTGAACATGGTACTTTCATTGTGGAAGAATTGATAGAAGCTGGTACGGATCCACGAATTCGGAATAAACATGGTCAGAAACCAATAGATTTGGTTTCGAATAATGAGAAATTGGAGGAAATATTAAGAGGCGCTGAATTTGCATTAATGTTTGGACGTAGAGCTAGTGCGCAACAAGAAGCTCAAGAAGCTCAAGAAGCAGAAGAAGACGGAGAAGAAGAAGAAGGCAGTGGTTCGAGTTCTGAATGAGAACAGTGATATGTAAGAATGTATAGAATGAGAAACAAGAGATCATGATTTATTTAAAAGAAAACTACTTCTAGGAACGGGTAAGAACCCTCGAGCTAGCATGAGAATGAAGAGTCCGGGAATCTACTACTCCAGCTTCCATAGAAGAGTGAATAAATTACAGCTAGGATTATTACCAGGACGTTCATCCAGGGGGTGGGGCTGTGGTGATTGGCCCGCCTGCGTTTCTCCGACGACTAGGGCAAAGCCCCAGATCCCTGGCTGAATGTCTGCTGATATATCCTCCTTAAATAGAGGTTATACTCATATATTCTTCCCCATGTCTTCTATCCACAAGATAATGACTCTTAGATCAATAAAAAATCATCTTCCATAGTATTGACCCATCCTTTGAGTAATTGATATACTTTCTGCTTGATCTCGTAACGAATTTTGTTCTTTTTCTTCCATGATATATATGTTAATGGCTTCTTGTTGGTCATTTCTTCATTATGGTTCTCCGCTACCTGGTGGAGTTGCCATACAACTTGCCAGATTTGTTTCCTACATATAATACTTTGACCCTTTCCGAGAAAGGGACGAACGCCCATTTTCACACCATTTGATATTGCTTCACTATTTTGCCCTCGTACATATAAGATAGATGTTGGACAAGGTTTTTGATTGTTGTCATTGCATTTGAATCCCGATATATCATCCTCTCGATATTTGCTATATTCCCATTCTTCTGAAGTAGTACTATATTTAAATAGTTTCAACTTATAGTCATAATCTCGCATTGCAGCAGAAATTAAATCGTGCTGCTCCTCTTCTTCTTCTTCATTCTCTTTCTTTGAGTCGTTCTCATCCCATGTCCTCTTTCGTGGTCTATTTGTCAACCTGCCATCAAATGCCCGTATGAAATCATCTTCTCTGAAAACTCCTTCTGGTACAATTATATCCGACATATAAAATCCTTCTGGAGAAACAATTGAACACACTGGTCCTAATAATAAGGAAGTTACTTGTCGCAGACACAATTTATCTGAGCAGGACTTTGAATAAGTAATAGGAGAATCACGACGACCGGGTTTTGTTCTCGTAAGACCAACATGTAAAAAGTGATCTCTGCCTCTCACTACGCCAAAGTTACTACCGTTCGTTCCTGCCTTAATATCGCCATCACCAGTATCACCTTCAGATTTGCTTTCATCGTTCGTAATAAAACCCAATGGATCATTCCATCCGTCTTCAACACCATCAGAGACTAGACACATACTAGCATCACCACAAGGAGCTTCAGAAACATAAAGACTTATCTTCAGTCCTGGTCGAGCACAAAACACATAATCTTTTCTCTGGCTTCTCCTATCGGCCATAACCATCACATAATCACTTTTGTAATCCTCCTCAACAATCTTGAGGCATTCTTGTAATATAAAAATATTGAATCCTCGTATGGTCAGAATCTCAGCATGCATGTCATGAAGTACAGTTCCATTGCTTTTCGTGAGGGATTCATTTGCCATGGCTTTAACTCCTGTAGCCAAAGAAACACATTGAGCAAGACATCCCGGTATTTCCAACACTATTCCAGCTAGCACAGTCCATTCCTTGATCCCATTAGGTCTTATTTCTGGTTTACCTTTCTGAGGGAGATCGTTGAATTTATCAAATACGAGTTGAGCAATGGCATTTGACGAGAGCCAAGGCATGAAGTGATGTCGGTTTAAAGAATCCGAACTTTACAAGCCCACAAATTCATGAAATCAAAATCAAAAGAATTGGAAGGAATCCAAATAATATTAATGACTGTACACTGTACTCCCTGAAGTGAACTGACTCAACTAACCGACCCGAACTGAACCGATCTGGAGTTACCGATAGTTTTAAGTCCGTCAAAAAATTCAGAGCCCGTTGGTTTATGCATTAAACAGCCGCCTCACGGTAATTCCATTTAGGAAATAATCGGAGATAACGGTATTCCTCCGGAGATACAGTCAAAATCCCGTTGATCCCGGCATCAGACCTCTGAGTGTCTCATAAAGTCTTCGTTTCTGGCAACCATCCAAGTTTTTGCCTCTGGCGATTGGACCCTTTCCTATTGCTGCGAGGTGTCTAACCCTTGAGAGCTGTCGAATCCCAGGAGATAGGGTGATGCCTCAGCACTTGGAGGACCATCATCATTATTTAGTAGTATGTGCATCTTAACTTCTCGAATAAGACAACAAAAATGCGAATGAAGATGAGTCAAAATGCTCTTTTCAAAAGTTCTTTTACCGAATGGTATGGAATGGCAAGGTAAATTAGCAGCAGTTACATTATAAATTATCTATATATATATATATACAACCACGGATGTCCACGTGATCTATAGGGTTCGGTTTGCCAACCAGAATAGTCAAATTATTGGCGGATCCCCTATCGTGACTCCGGCGGCTGCGGCGAAGAAACCCAGCCCAACTCGCTGCGCTACGATCGTCGAAGGCAGTTGAAATCATGCAAAATATCGAACCAGTTAGAAGCGCAAACTTGTATACAGTGTGGATAATCTTCGAAATCGTTTCATTAATATCTACAACGTTGATCTTCTATTGAAACCGAATCTTAAAGTCGTTTTGTCGACGACGTTCCTGACGAGTATGGTGTTAAAGAATGCTGTCGAGAACTCATTATAGTCGTCAGACCTATGTAGGAGTTATTTGGCAGTTGTTATGTTTTGGTAATTAAGGTGTAGAAATTGAGAATTAAAACCTCTCGAGCAAAATCAACCGGTCGAACATAAGAGAAGGAGATCTTTAAAATTATTGATATGACTAAATTATCATTTAAGTTACCGTTCTTATCAGTGGCAGGCAGATAACGGTTAGGGTAAAACGGTATCGCTAAAATTAGGCATTTACGAGATTGTTAGTCGAAATGGTGGACACGGTCGGTCACTCGCAGACGGCTAGTCCTGTTCTCACTGCCCTTGAGGACTTGCGACCCCAGCTTGAGGATCCCTTAGGAATGGTGGTATTCGATTGAATTGACAGGAACCAGCTACCAGTTTTGAATAGAGCGTAGCTAGTTTAGTTACTGGAGGGTTAGTTGTGTTAGTTGTGTTAGTTGTGTTAGATCAATAGATTCAATCAATAAGCTACTATTATAAGCAAACTCAAATACTAGACAAAGAGAACAAAGAGATTGGGATTATTATCTCGAAGATGAGTCTGGACAATTGAGAGTTATTTCTGCTCACATTTTCACTGCTTACAAACCTCACAACAGGACCCGGTTTCTGCTTGCCGTGATCTTTCTAAGTTAAATTTGTCTAATTGGGGGTTGTATTGAAGAAGTTGCGGGTCTTGATTCTCTTCTGCTTACACCGGCTGAAGGTATCTCCCAGATATCCCTGTTCGTTTTGCTCAACTAATTTCTAAAGCATAGGGCCAAGGGGTTTCACAATATCAAGGGGACTGCAGGGAAGTGGGAGACTACGAGTCAGAATTTTTTTTCGTTTGGGGTGCCACTATTGTATGAGCCTCAGAATGTGTGAGATGTCCCTTGTTTGCAAGGAATGGGGGAGATCTCGTTGGGGGAATGCGCATTGTACCTATCGAATTCTTTCAAAAAAAAAAATATTTAAAGAGAAGATTTTGCCAGTTTTTTCTTTCTTCCTTTTTTTTTTTTTTTTTTTTTCTTTCTTTGGACGTGTTCACACGTCCCAATGCCTCGTTGTAAAACCAGTTAAGCAGTGAGTAGCTCGACTAGGTCTAGGTTCGTGAGAGGAATACCAGTCACGAAGGGATTTTCTTTCTTCATCAGTTATTGACGCCTAACAATTCGAGATCTATCATCAACTTCAACACTAAATGACTTGCTATTAATAAATTGCTTATCAAAATATTTAACTGCGTTACTTACTAACCAAGGACGATTGAATGGCCCCGGAGCCTGCTCTCTTGCCACGCTTAGGGTCCCACAGCTGTTGGGGCTCTGCCTCAGACCACGCCCCACATCTCGGTTTATTTGTGGCCTCAACAACTGAATTTGGGACTTCGGAGCCAGACCACAAACCCGGGGTCAGACTTCTAGAGCCACGCCTAATCGCTGGAATAAATACTTCGACGGACTGTTTAACAATAGCCTACATATAGATATGTACTTAGAGCAAAGTTAATCCAAGATGATTTCTGGACTTGTTTAAGATGTTAGGGAATGATTAATCAGGTACGAATAGAAATATAGTATTAAGTGCACAAGACGGCATAAGACACCAGCTAGTTTTCTGGTCAAGTATCCTAAAGTTATTGCGGCATTACAAGTAGTATATTTATTATTATTACTACAGAACTTCTCAATCACCTACTAAACTACAAATAACAAAACATGTTCATATAAAAGATTTATCTCTTGTGGCGTAATAATGAACCAACTAATGCTACGCCAGCTACGAGAACACTTCCCACGATAGCTATTCCAATAAGACCCTCTATAAAAGTTAGAAAATTTATTTACGCCCCCTAGCTGCTCTCGAGAACTTAATGATATGCCCCTTTCCAAAGACAAAAAGGACACCTCCAAGATGTATCAGACCAACATCACCATTTTGCTTAATTCTCAGTTCTCGAGTCATTTTTATACTAACCTCTATTTAATCTATCCTCAACTGCTTGACGCAAATTTGCAGCTTGACGATTATCTGGTTCAATATCAAGTAAAATATCACAATATTTTCGAGCATTAGTATAATCTCCTAATTTGAAACTTCCTACTGCAAGATAGTACAAACATTCACGGCGTCGTTGAGGAGCATCCTTAAAGACTTGGGTCAACAATTGCACTCCTAATTGCTGGTCACGGACAGCGTCACTTTTAATAAGACCCCACGAATAGTTGAATCTGGTTTGTAAACTGACATATTGACCTTCACTTTCATATTGTTGCTTCAAAATCTTTAATTCTTCTGCTGGAAGGGGGCTTAAATTGTTAGCGAATTGTTACACTCAGATAGAGAGGAAGTTAATCTGAGCTAATTTATCGGTATTCTGCTAATATGCAGTAGTAGTAAGAGACAGAGTTCATCTCAGACGGTAGACACAATTGCCATTTCTGAATCAAGATAAGTCCGTATCCTTGCTTTATTCATTCATCGTCGTAACTCCTGCAGGGATAGCGAATTCCCCTAAATCTGCATCCAGATTTCGGTCCCTTCCTCATGAGGTAATTGGAAATATATTAACATACATCGATACCTCTTCCAGTGCTATTGATGTTAGTATGTATCGTATCAAACTAGTTCAGGTACTCGCCACTTCCCCTCCACCATAGCAATTCAACGGGATCCGCTCCTCACACATACCTGGCAAATATTCTTCTTTATGATCTGTCATTCTTTCTCCAATTATATATTAGCTTAACTGAGCTGACTTTAATTTCTTTCCTTTGGATTTCTTTCAATGGCAAAGAGAGGAAGAGAGATCAAAAAAATTGCCGGCTGATCAAAAGATCAGTAGGAATATTACGGCCGGCAGCCGGCTGGTACCGTACGTAACGTTGCATGCTTCTCATCACGTGTGTGATCACAAATGCTTTTAAGGGATATTATGCTTGTATTCAGAATAATCGCTAAAATTCTGGTCAATCTGTTATCCCTCTCTTTCTCGAATACCTTTGAATTTACCAAACATTTCCCAGTCGAAAACCAAACAATGAAGTTGAACGAAGGGGAACGAAGGGGCGTGAGAGCTTGTGGTTGGAACCGAAATGTAGACTAAAGTTAAGAGGCAGACGGTAGAGAGCCCAGTCACGGTATGACTGAGGCAGATCTCTGGCAGAGACTCAAACCATCATTTGACACGGCCAAGAGAAGATCCTTGGCGGAGCGACAAATAGAACTCTGTCAAGAGACTGTAGCGTTATTGTAGAATAAGGATCTGTAGATTTAAATATAGATACTTCGCGTATTATTGTTTTTCTATGTATTAGATACTCTTTCTTTCTTGCTCACACAAGGGCATTTTCTTTACTATCATATTTCGGCTTATGTTTTTCCAAAAGCTTTTCCTTATCATCGAAAACTAACACACTACAAAAACGAGCATCACCCGTAGTCATCCGTCGGAAAGCGTCCCTGACTTGTTCTAAATCAATTCCATTATATGTTTCAATCATACTATTTATCCCATTCTCTTTAACAAACTCAAGAGTATCTGATATTAGGGCGGAATCACCACCGTTCCATCCCCTTATTGTCAGCTTCTTCCTGATAATTAAATTAATTAGCTCTGTGTCCAATATTATATCATTTGAATGCTGTGCAACCAATAGGACTGTCCCACCGGGAACCATCTGAGCAACATGATTAGTGAGCGGTTCAGGACCGGTTGTAGTTGAGATAAAGATCTTTGTGCCACCAGGAATATCTGCTAACCGCTGAGCTTGGGTAATATTTCCGTCAGGCAGGAAGAAATGACTCGCACCAAGTTTACCTGCAAGATCTCGTTTATCATGACTTGTAGATAGAGCAGCGACTTTATGTCCCAATTTTTTAGCAAACTGAATAGCAAGATGACCAAAAGCACCAATTCCCTCCACTGCTACACCGTCTTTTGTATTACGGTTCTGAACATTGATCAGAGCCTGATAGACTGCCAACCCTGCACAAAGAAGTGGTGCAATTTCAGCAGAATCCATATCTAGCTTCTTTGGTATTGTGACCAGTACATGTTCGTCTAGTAAAACGTATTGAGCGTACCCACCATCGAGATGGATGCCGTGAACAGATCTTTCAGCTCTTGTTTCACATGAAGCGTATTCTCCAATCTTACACAGATCGCACTCACCACAATAAGATCCTATCCAACCAGCACCTACTTTTTTGCCCACCCACCACCTGTGTTGATTGACTTCTTGGCCAACTTTTGCTATTTCACCAACGATTTCGTGGCCAGGAACTCGAGGATAATCAACTTCTGGAATTGTACCATCTATTACAGCATGATCATGACGGCACATACCACATGCAAGCACTTTAACCAGTACCTTGTGTGGATCGAGAGTTTCAGGAAGAGTTCTTTCTTCAATTTCGAATTCACCTCCTTGTCTCGGGACAATAATTGCACTGTATTTGGTAACATTAGGATTCATTGAAGAGAAGGTTTACATCTGTTATCCTGTTTTTTATCACTTGTAGTTTGTGGCTTCTCGTTTATCCCGCCGTCTAAATCAAAAATCCAGAGGCAGATGGGGTCTTATATTTATATTTTTTTCAAGAAATTACTTATGGATATATAAGTATTCCAGCGATAAGCAAATTTAGTTACTTTTTAAGACTTAAGCTTTTCGGAGAACACCCAGTGGGATTTTTGCGTCTTGTAGAACTTAATTATGAAATAAAAGCGGGTATCAAGCTAGAGTGGATATGGACTGGGTCGTGAGAGACCTAAAGGGATTTCCCATTGTACAGATGCATATACACATTGAATTAATGATAGTAAATACCCGTAAACCTGCCTCCGGCTGCAGATGTCTGGAGCCTGGGGTTACCCCAGCTTTGGGTTCCCCAGCCTCGAGAATTATGCTGTCATCCATGTGCCCCGGCTCTCGCTGGACTTATAATTGTATTTACCTATGATATAAAACTTCATTGGACATTGGAATACAATATTAAAAAATACTTAGTATCTGTTTCTTATCTATTCTAACTAATTCTTTTTGCTTTTCTTCACGAAGCTTATATTGTAGATCTCGTTTATATTATGTTCATGCATGCATGAGAGAGAACCTTATCTAGCATCATGCATGCAGCCGAATATCTAAGGAGATTATTGGTTGTTACAGTAACAAATCAAATACATTAATTTATTAATTCTATTATTATTTATATTGGATAATTCAGATTATTTATTTATTGTATACCATTACAATTCAGTCATAAACTGTGACTGACGGGCGGATCTAACATTATTTTCTGCATTGATTGATTTAGAATGTTATTATGCCTCCACGTTTAAACAAAGACCTCGGTAGATTTATAAATCAGGAAAAATGCCAAGACACACAATTCCAACTAAGCTAATAGGGGTTTAGTTTTAGTTCTTGAGGCCACAGGCAACGTCTTTGTGATCACATCCACCAAATGGTTGTGTGGGTGTTAGTCCTTTAAAGAAGAAACTACGAGATAAAATATTCATCAGCTTTGTTACTACTATATTCAGCGCCATTACTGAAGCTATTAATTTGAGCTTCCTATGTATTTCGTTTCTGCTGTTTGCATGATCTGAAAATGAAGTTACGTCTGGATAACAAAAATTTAATAATCTTATACTTTATATCCCACTGATGATCTAAAGGCAGATTAGAAGCTGACTGACCACAGGGTTCAGATCCCGGTGGCCGGTAGTAGATACTCAAGCCCCCACCCGGTAGGACTCAACTAAGAGAGGACCATTGTCGAGGCAATCCCTGATTCTTCATATTACAAAATAAGGAGCTTAAATCATACTTGACATATGATTAGTATTAGACGCTTTTGTGTAATCTTCGGAGTTGCTCATGCGATTTGTAACCAGCCATTTTTTCTAGTTTTGTATTATTACCCGGTTTATATTTTTCCAAAAGTTTCTTGTCCTCGAAGACTAATACACTACAAAAACGAACATCTCCCCTAGTCATGCGTCGGAAACCTCTCCTGACTTGTCCTAAATCAAGTCCATCATATGTCTCTACCATAGTAATTATGCCATGCTGTTTAGCAAATGCAAGAGTGTCTGATATTTGATCCGAATCACCACTACTGTGCCACCCTCTTACTGCCAAATTCTTCTCGATAATTAAATCTGGGTCCAATCTTAATTCACGTAGATTCTGTGCAACCAGTAAGATGGTCCCACCGGGAACCATCTGAGCAGCATGGTTAGATAGCGGTTCAGAACCCGTTGAGGTCGAAATGAAGACCTTTGCGCCACCAATACGGGCTAATTGCTGAGATTGAGATTGGGGATTATTTTCATCAGGTAGGAAGAAATGAGTAGCACCAAGTTCACGTGCAAGATCTTCTTTATTAGGAGTTGTGGATAGAGCAGCGACGTTTAGCCGGAAAGCCGAAGCAATCTGAATAGCAAGATGACCAAAAGCACCAATTCCTTCGACAGCTACACGCTCCCCCTCATAACAGTTACCGTTCTCCATAATGGCATCCAAAGCCTGGTAAATTGGCAACCCTGCACAAAGAAATGGTACAATTTGAGCAGCATCTAGAAATGGTACAAATTGAGCAGCATCTATATTTAAGCCAGGTATTGTGACAAGTGCCTTTTCGTCAAGCACAACATATTGGGCATAACCACCATCATGATCAATACCATTCATAGTTCTATTTTCACATAAAGCAAATTCTCCAATCAAACATTGATGGCAGTTGCCACAGAAGTATCCTAGCCAACCTGCTCCCACTAATTTATCCACCCACCAATGCTCGTTGACTTTTAGACCGGTGGCAATTATTTTACCAACGATTTCGTGACCAGGAACTCGAGGATAATCACCTTCTGGAATTGTACCATCTATTACAGCATGATCATGACGGCACATACCACATGCAAGCACTTTAACCAGTACCTTGTGTGGATCGAGAGTTTCAGGAAGAGTTCTTTCTTCAATTTCGAATTCACCTCCTTGTCTCGGGACAATAATTGCACTGTATTTGGTAACATTAGAATTCATTAAAAGAGTAAATTAATTATTGTTTATAACTTTATGCTGTATCAGCTGCTGCCTGTCTTTTGTTACCGCTTGTGGTTTATGGTTTGTCACTTATCTCGTCACCTCGTTGTCTTTTTTCACTCAGGAATCTAGGAGTAAGGAGGGCAAAAAAGGGAAGAGATCTTACACTTATATATATTTTTAAGAAATAATATTTCTAAGGCGATGCATTTCAGAGATTAAGCATCTTTATTTGCTTTTTTTATAACTTAATCTGTTCGCAGAATAGCCGTAGAGACTTTAAATTAATTCCTGGCAGAACTTAATTACAAGCTGGAGAGGGTATGGACTAGAAATACCTACAGAATGAGCACAGTTCTTGAGGGAATTCGAGGCGAGCTATATTGTTATACACATTGGGCGATGATGGTAACTTTCCCACAGATTGGAAGGATCCTTGTGTCCCTCTGGAGGAGGCCAGACCTCTGACTATCGCTGCTCGAGAATATCCTGGCTGGGTCACTCGAGCCTCGACAATTATATGTGAGTACTAATTGCTTCTTATCCTTTTTTTTGTTTAACTTTTATCTTAACAAAGCTCTTATGTATTGTAGATCTCGCTCGATTTGTGGGGGGGGGGGTTTAAGGCTTGCTTTATGCTTGCAGGAGAACCTTATCTAAGCTAAAGTTAAGTTAAGTTAACTAAAAAAAAAAGTTAACGCAAGGCGCATAGCAGTTTATCTGAGAGAAAAAAGGTAGCTTAAAGATTGCTGGTTGTTACAAATATAAGAACCTAAATATATATATATATATATAATATTGTTAGAAAATTTATTACTATTAGCTTAAGATCTTTATTAAAATATATTATTTCAATTAACTCGTTATAGTCGTCGACTTAACGGGAGGTGGATCTAGAAAAAAATAGCATTATTTTTCTGCATGGATTTTTTTTTTTTTGCCTCTACCTTTAAAACAAAGACCTTGGGAGATATATAAATCAGGAAACCGAACGTTAAAACACGCTTTTAGATATACTCATAGGAGCTTAGTTTTAAACACGGCAGGAAACTTTTGTATTCACATATAAAGGGGTTATTTTGTGAGTGGGATAATCCTAGAAACTCATGTTATAAAGAAATATTCATGATTTTGTTACTATGAGTCAACGTTACGAAGACTATTACTGGAGCTATTTGAGATCTCTATTTCATATCTGATTAACTGAGCTTATATTTGACAGGGATATCTTATGGTGGGAAATAGTCGGTTATTTCTTGAAGTCCGCTGGCCGATGTGCTGCAGGGAGTAGAGTCAGGGGAAGCAGGCCGAGTCAACGATTAAATGACATTCAAAGAGCAGTGGCGCACTCAAGTCACTACCACACGGGATGCAGGAAAGAAAGGGCCGCTACAATCTGAAGTTCCAAGAGACTATAAACTTTTCAAACATAATTCTCATGTTATTATCCGATTTTTATCTAATAGATAGACTTTTTTTCTCTCTCGCTCAGTATCTTTTTCCTTTATAAATTCTAATAGTTCCTTAATAGTAAGTCTGCCCAATTTATGTTCTTCCAAAAGACTTCCTGATTCCAATAGTCTTTTACTACTACGTTTGCCCAATTCTGAAAGACTTTTCCTATCGTTGTCATTGAAAACAACACACTACAAAAGCGAGCATCACCCTCATTCATAGCTCGGAAAACCTCATTGATCTGAGCTAAAACAAGTCCAATATATGTTTCGACTAGAGTCCATGAAAAAATCAAAAGCATGTGATAATTGATCCAAATCACCATTATTACAGCCTTTTATTGTCAAATTCTTCCCGATAATTAAATTAGAGCTCAATGGTAGGGGTTTCATTTGCATGCTCGGCAACTAATAAGACGGTCCCACCGGGAACCATCTCAGCAGCATGATTAGAGATCGGTTCAGGACCCGTTGTGGTTGAAATAAAGATCTCCGCACCACCAATATGAGCTTGTGGATGATTTATTTCAGGTACGAAGAAATAAGTTGCACGAAGTGCATGGGCAAGAGCACGTTTATCTTCACTGGTACTCAGAGCAGCAACAGTATGTTCTAAATTGACAGAAATCTAGATAGAAAGATGGGCAAAAGCGCCAATTCCTTCGACAGCTGCAAGGGCTAACGGGTTGGCTCCATCAAGGTCTCGATATTGTTCAGACCCTCATAAACTGCAAACCCTGCACAAAGAGGGGGTGCAATTCCAGCAGGACCCAGATTTATGTTAGGAGGTATTGGGAAGAGTACTTCTTCGTGAAGCACAACATATTCAGCATACCCACCATCGTGATGAATCCCATTCACAGTTTCCCGTTACCATAAGCATATTTTCCACTCCCACATTGACCAAATTGCCACATTAACTTCCCACCCAACCTGCTACTACTCTAGCTCCCTTCTCCCAACATCCACGGCCTTGTGGGCCGACTTTAAATATCTCACCTACAATTTGGTGGCCAGGAACCCGAGGATACTGAACTCCTCGAGCTGTACCATTATAGCACAATCATAATGGCATATACCACTTGCAAGCAGTTTCACTAGTACCTTGTGTGGGTACTTCTACAATTTGGAATCCACCTCCTTGATTGGGGCTCATCGAAAGAGAAAATTGAATATCAGTAATATTAGTTAAGATTTTAGTAGACTAAGGACGAAGACCTGGTCTACAGGCAGGAAGGAGATTATTTCAACATGAGATCTTACAGTTCGCACAATCCACCTTTCAAAAGACCATATTCATGATGTCCGTCAAGCTGTTATAATCCGGAAATATATCTAGATAAAGAAATGAAATTGAATGAGAAAGAAATCAGATATAACTGTATAATGCTTCTGTAAATAAGAGTAACTTATAAAAGAATAGAACATGATCCGATATAAGAATGTACAAAATTATAGGAACAAAAAAACCACCCCATTATGAAATACTCCCCTGTAGAGAATCATGTAGAACTATGTAATACGGACCGTTGCTATGTAATACGGCCCAACGGGCCGGCTAAACTTAGCAATACTCTGCTTAGCCGCTAGGATTCCTAGCTAGGTACCAATTTATAATTATTATTATTGTGATATGAGAGTGTACAAAGTTCTATTGGTGCAATTGTATAAATGACCGTTTTTGAATCACTCCTTATAAATGTGTAATAGGGTATACTAAATACAGTTTAAAGACACCGGCCAGGACTAGCGTATCGAGAAAGAAAATGAAGTTTAGGTATGATGGTTGGTACCAAGATACTAGACGAATACCAATACAATAACTACGAAATAATATAATAAATTGAAACGTAAACGATTAGTTAATCAATGAATGAATATTAAAATATTAAAAAAAGCTGATCGGGCTATTTATATAAAGTTAGTAAAAAAACAAATGAATCCAAATAATCACTATAATAATAATAATCACAAGATCACACTATCGAGATAACTCAAATTTGAGATGCCAAAATATTTCACCGAACGAACCTCTCTCATGTTCTTAACATCATCATTATAGGTTGAACTGTACCAAGGATTTCAAACAAAATGGTGACAAATATTATGGGCAAATCCTTCCGAGGAAATACTATTATTTCAGTAAGTATGAAATGCCAATCTCGAGGGGTTGTGATTTTTTAAATACTGCGATCTCTGGGGGTCTCCTCCGGAGGCAGAACAAACTTTTGGTTTTAGACTAACAATTAGATCGGATTGGCTTCTAAATTCTTTGGACTTGGACCAAGAAAAGCTCAAATTATATGCTCGAAACTTGGATTTTATCCAGAAATGAGGATGCGACAATTAGACGAACCGAAACTATTAGCTATCACAAAGGAATTATCAGGACTTAAAATTGAGAATGATCTTAAAAGTGAAATTCTTTCTAATATTAAATTAAAGAGAGAGATTATGAGTTATGAAGGACGAAGACATTTAGCAGGATTACCGGTTCGTGGTCAACGTACAAGAACAAATGCAACCACGGCGAAGAAATTGAATAAAGTTAATAGAAGATTATAAAAGACTTTTCTTTTTTGAGAAATATATATGTCCTATTGTAAATAAATATTTTATGTGATTTACTAGTCTGTCAGTTCCAGCACGATCCTGACCTCGAGCGAAGCGAGCCTGGGGGTCTGGGGCACAGCCCCAGCCGCCGGAGGCAAGGACCTGACCGGGAGAACGGGGTCTAGCCCCGCCTGTCACGACCGGAGACTCACCGAAACCAAACCAAACGTTCAGATGCACGTAGATAAGCGAGTGAAAGCTGGTGAAAAAATTCTCAAATCACATGATATGACCTTGACCTGATCTGCAAAATTTCTTTAAAAGACTCATATATTACTATCTTACAGATGATAAGTAAGTCTTATTCTGTCATACAATCTCGACCGAACCATTTGAGATCGTAGAATATAGGAGAGGAGTCATAAAAGGGAGTCATAAAAGGGAGTGTTCTTTTATAAATAGAAAAACGCTCAAAAGGTTCGGCTTTAAGATTCTTTACTCAGAAGGTTCTATATAAATCTTTTGGTATAATCCCAAAATTTTTGGTTCTGAGAAAATTTTTTTTCTTCTTGATTATTCACCATGTTGAAATCATTCAGTAGAGCTATGAAAAGCCGTCATCGGTTAGGCTTAATCTATAATCGTGTTGGTGGTGGACTTCGATTAGCAGGTATACCCCAGTCATATAATAACCAATTAATACCTATTGGTTCATCGATTGGCTCATTCATTGGTTCATCAAGAAACTCATCAACTCGATCAACTGTAATTCAATTATTGGATAATATCGGATCTAAACGTGAAGTAGAACAATATCTTAAATATTTCACATCAGTTAATAGTCAACAGTTTGCAGTTATTAAAGTTGGTGGTGCTATTATTACTGACGAATTAAAACAATTAGCTTCATCGCTAGCTTTTTTATATCATGTAGGACTTTATCCTGTTGTTTTACATGGTACTGGACCTCAAATCAATGAGATCCTAGAACAAGAAGGAGTCATTCCCGATTATATTGATGGAATTCGAATTACTGATTCAAAAACCATGTCAGTAGTAAGAAAATGTTTCTTAGAACAGAATTTGAAATTAGTCAACGCTCTTGAAGAATTAGGCGTAAGAGCTAGACCAATTACTGGTGGGGTATTTTCTGCTGAATATTTAGATCAGGAAAAATATCATTTGGTTGGTAAAATTACTGGAGTTAATAAATCTGCTATTGAAGCTTCTATTAATGCTGGAGCCTTACCTATTTTAACTTCACTAGCTGAGACTCCTGATGGTCAGATTTTGAATGTTAATGCTGATGTTGCTGCTGGTGAATTAGCTAGAGTTATTGAACCTTTAAAAATCGTTTATCTTAATGAAAAGGGTGGTCTTCTTCATGGTGTTACTGGTGAAAAAATAAGTGTGATTAATCTTGATGAAGAGTATGAAGATCTTTTAAAAGAACCTTGGGTTAAATATGGAACTAAACTTAAGATTAAAGAAATTAAAGAGTTATTGACATACTTACCTCGATCTTCATCTGTGGCTATTATTTCCGTAAATGATTTACAAAAGGAACTTTTCACTGATTCGGGTGCTGGTACTTTAATTCGAAGAGGATATAAATTACATACTAGAGATAATCTTGAACAGTTCCCATCTAAAGAACAACTTCGCAATGCTCTTTCTCGTGATCCTGATGTTCAGTCAAATAAGGTTTCTATTGCTTCTTATTTACGTCAATTAGAGGGTATCTCCTTTAAAGCATATGGTGATGAACCATTGGAAGTTTTAGCAATTGTTAAAAATAGTGATGAAAAGACTCATACTGTTCCAATTCTTGATAAACTTCTTGCTAGTAAGAATGGTTGGTTAAATAATGTTACTGATAATGTTTGGTCTGCTATTCGTAAAGATTATCCTCAATTACAATGGGTTATATCTGAAGAGGATGAGAATTCCAGCTGGCATTTTGGTATGGCTGATGGTTCATTTGCTAAGAATGGAAAGATTTTGTTTTGGTATGGAATTGATGATACTACTGCTATTTCCGATTTAATATCCCGATTTTCAAAATCGTCAGCTTTAGCACCATCGTCATCGTCATCATCAGCAACTTCTTCATCATCAGCTACGTCATCAGATACTACTGCTACTACTCACAAGCGACTCACTCCTGTTTCTGGTGTCTTCCAACAAACAAGAACTTTTTCCACTTCTCGTTCTATTCAACAATCAGAAGGAGACTCTTCTACGAACCCCAATCCTCCTCTTAAAGATGGAACTAATACTAAACCAGCTAAAGTCGCTCTTATTGGTGCCCGCGGCTATACTGGTCAAGCTTTGATTGAACTTATTGACAAACACCCTTATCTTGAGATTTCTCATGTATCCAGTCGTGAAAATGCTGGCCAACCTCTTGCTGGATATACAAAGGCCGACATCGAATATGAGAATCTTCAGGTTGAAGATATCAAGCGGTTGGAAGAACAAGGAAAAGTTGATGTTTGGGTCATGGCGTTGCCTAATGGTGTATGTCAACCATTTGTTAATGCCATTGATGAAGCTCGTAATAATTCCAGCGGTAAAAAATCCGTTATCATTGACCTGTCTGCTGATTATCGATTTGACGAGACTAATGAATGGGTTTATGGGCTGCCTGAACTCAATTCTCGTTCTGCCATAGCTCATGCACATAAAATATCAAATCCTGGATGTTATGCTACAGCTGCCCAATTAGCTATTGCACCTATCTTGAAATATATCCCCGAGAATGCCAGTCCAACTGTTTTTGGTGTGTCTGGATATTCTGGTGCTGGTACTAAGCCTTCACCAAAGAATGATGTTGAGAACCTCAAAGATAATCTTATCCCTTATTCATTGACTGATCATATTCATGAACGTGAAGTTTCAACTCGACTCAATAAGGAAATCGCTTTCACTCCTCATGTCGCCTCATGGTTCGAAGGTATTAGTCATACCATCTCAATTCCATTGAAAGAAAAATTGACATCTCGAGACATTCGTAATATTTATCAAGATAGATATGCTGGTGAGAAGCTAATAACTGTTACTGGTGAAGCTCCATTAGTCAAAGATATATCTGGTAAGCATGGTGTTGTCATTGGAGGTTTTGGGGTTAATAAAAAACAGAATCGTGTTGTTATTGTAGCCACTATAGATAATCTTCTCAAGGGTGCTGCTACTCAGTGCTTACAGAACATCAATCTTGCTCTTGGATATGGTGAATATGATGGTATTCCTTTAGAGCATGTTATCCGTGGGTAAATATCATTTAAATAGAGTAGAAATGTATATTGTGTTTTTGCAGAGAATAAAATTATATGTGTAATATTATATACCGGGTGGCTAGCTCTCGCCCTGGGTCCGAGGCTCTGGACATTTGCGGTATACACGAGTATACGAAATCAGAGTTTATTTTCAAATACAATATTCTATACAAACCAATTCACTTCTTCCTCTTTTACCTCTATATGGCCCGAGACTCAACCGGCCACCAACCCTCACCTGGGTCCGGCCCTATGAATTGGGCTGGATATATATGAGTATACGAAATGAGACTTTATTTCAAATACAATATTCTATACAATCTAATTCACTTCTTCCTCTTCTACCTCTATATCGCTGGTATTGTCTTCTAGAAGTGCCAGCGAAGCACCCAAAGTCCAACCCAATTCTATATCATTTATTCGTTTGGCTACTGTGACATTCCTATCCAGAGGAATTCCATAGCCATGATGAAGGATTGAAAATATGAAAGTTAAATCAAGACAATATTCAGGCCGACCCTCCAACTCTTCCAATGAGAATGGATTAGGAAATTCCCTATGCCAAACCTCAGGTCCTTGACAAACTTTTCTAGCAACAGTTTCTATTTCGGCCAATTTGAAACTCGAGGGAAAATTCAAAGGAAACACTCGATCATAAAAATAAGATATTATATATATATCTTCATCTTTATCAAACGTATCAGTCAACGAAGGCTGATGTACACCATTGAAAGCACATGGATAATGAGCACATTTCTCATCTTTATTTAGCATTTGCTCAGTATATTCCAGACATGCTTCAAAAGATGACCCCTGAGAATCATTGCCTACCATATTAACAGTGATAAAAGAATCATTTCCATGACCTGAATGAAGCTGGATCTGTCGGTATTGGCCAGGGGATATGCAAGGACTTATAATAGTTTCACCATCTCGGACATAAATGATATTTTCATCATCCTCAATATCTTTACATTCATTATCCCCCTCGTCCTTTTTCTTCCCAAAAGAAAAAAGAAACTGTTTCAATCTCCCTCCTGTTGTTCGTCTTTCATTTCTATTATACCCCTTGACAGCTGCAATTACCAACCGATGAATTTTCTTTCTGGCCTCCATAAGACCATATCCCAGATGTGAATGCTGATATAATCTGTAATGTTCTCCATCAAACTTCAGATCGTATCTATGATCTCCATGGATTAAAGCAGATTGTGAATCCTTTTGACTCAAACTCCTATCAGGCTCAAAAACAATTTGAGTAGATCCTCCTCCCAGTTCAAATACCGCTGCTGTTCCTTTTCTGTTGCTACTATCATCACCACCTAAATTTCCCAGAAGATAATTTGTTGTAATCCATGCATAAAGACCCTCATCTTTACCATCCAGAATATCAATAGATTTGATATCAAAAGGATAATCCTTTTGCAAAAGGTTTCGCACCTCTTCCAAGATCTGTTCGCTCTTAACTGGACCTAGAAGTCGTAATCCAGCAGTGGCCATTACTGCAATTGGCGTTTCTGTTAAACGGTCCTGTGGCACTGATGATACTGCTAGATCCAATAGTGGTCTTAAACTTTCAGCTGCTCCTACAGGATCGTCTTCAAAACTAGATAATCCCGGAATCACTTTATCAAATCTATCATTCTCAAGTTTACCGGTACTATCAAATTGATAAACATGCAATCTAGAACCAGTCGAACCAGCATCTATCATAATCACATAACGATATTCTGGTAAGAGCCAGGCCTGATGGCGATGACTTAGCCAAGATTCAAATGATCCATGGTAGGCGGAGAATAATACAACCGTAAGTATTGGTAATACAAAGCCGGTGAAGGTACCTATAGTTTTAAATATTGATTTTAGTTTCATCATCGAAATGATGTAGTCACCAAAGACTAGCAGATCAAGCTGGATAACATGAGACCACCTGAGGAAACTTTAGGAGACTGAGGAAATTTAGGAGACTGAGGAAACTTTAGAAGACTGAGGAAACTTTAGGAGACTGAGGAAACTTTAGGAGACTGATGAAACTTTAGGAGACTGGGGAAACTTTAGGAGACTGAGGAAACTTTAGGAGACTGAGGAAACTTATTCTAAATCTATCTATAACACGAACTTAAGCGTACGATGAGCCGGTCACGGAGATACCTGTGATCGACAGAGAGTGAGCCGCAACAGCAAAAAAAGACCGAAAATCACTGCAGCTCATATAAAGTCCTTTATAAGACTTTGAAAACCCCATTAATATGGTGAAAAACGCACTTCCCGTCAGTATTTTCAAGAAATAACTATCTTGATATCATACTCCACCTTTTAATGGTACATTTCGTTTTAAACTAGAAATATATATCTTTTTTTATTAGAGTCAATTTGATTTGTTTATATGTAACAGGCGGATATCCGAATAGCACTTCTTATTGAGCCGCAGCAGTAGTTCCTCGGCACCAGATTGTGACCAGAAGGATAAGCCGCATGTGCCTCTCATGAAGAGCTCGGCTCAGATCGATGTGGCCTACAGGGACCGTGACTGCCTTCGGTGGCTCTAGTGGAGCTTCGCTCAAAGTGAAGTTCATAAACAAATTAACCTCGAGTGAAGCGAGAAATGACCGACAGTGACACGCAGAAACAGGAATAATAAACACTTCACTTCACCATTAATACCATGCCTTGGCGGAATGGCCAATGGTCTATGTGATATTAACTATTTAATATGGCTAATACGTACTAACTGCCCTACTTATTGCCTTTGAAACTGATCAGGTCCAGGCCCAGGAGCAGGATAAGGGAATCTAGGTGTTCCGTCAGCATTCAAAGGAATAGGTGGTACAGGAGGAAACCCTTGTTGACGTGGATCAAACCCAGGTGGTGGCACTCCTGCAAAGAAAGGAGGAAATCCTGGTGGTGGGGGTGCCATAGGTGGAGGAATAAAATCCGGTGGAAAGTTGGGTTTACCAGTATTATCAATAAACCATCCAGGAGGTGGTGGTGGAGGCAGGTTTGATGGGAACTGCGGATACTGAGAGTAGCCTACTGGAACAGAGATAGCTTGCAAACCATGAGGAATAGGAGGAACGTTGTTATCAACATTAGAAATAGGATTCTGAGGCGATGTTCTAGTGGTCCGTCGCTCAGTAGAAGTACTTAGTATACCAGTAGGGAAATTGGTAGTACTAGAAGCAGTATTATTAGTTGTCGCAGGAAAAGTAGGATTAGAGACGGTCTTCATTTTATCGTTTGACACGGTTGTCCCGACAGCGATCGGTGAGACTTCAGGCGAAATACTGCTAGTACTAGCATTAGAAACTGGAGGAGATTTGATAGCTGGAGTTTGACTTGCGCTAACAGACTCACTGGGTGCAGTTGATGAACTTTTGTTGAGTAGGCTCATAAAAAAAAGATCATTTCCTTGTAAATCTGGCTTAATTTGTTCTAACACAGATGAACTCACAGGACTAGAGGAAGAAGATGTAGTGGCAATCAATATGGACGGTGCAGTACTAGTTGCTGCTGTGGTAGGTGCAGCGGGAATATTCTTATTGTCATCCTTCGAAAGTCCGCTGTGGACACTATCTCCACCACCACCCAGCATAGCCATAATTCTTTGAAAGCCCTGTTTATCTGCATCTTCTAATGGTTCTGCTGATGTAGCAGATATAGAAGAAGAAGAAACCGGTGGGTTATTTATTGGTGGAACACTTTCAGAAGTGGGAGACTTTGAAGATCCGGTAGTCGTTTGAGGTGATTCAACTCGGAAGAAACTAGAGAATCGAGAAGCATGACTTGAAGCTGAAAGATTAGAGGATCCATTGGGGAAGTCAACACTACCAGCTCCACTAATGCTACTACTACCAATACCACCAGCACTACTACTAACAGGACCAGTAGTGCTAGTAATTGACAAGGCACTCGATGACATTTTAGGAGTATCCCACATTCCAAACAATCGATCTACTCCGCTACCAGAAATAGCTGCTGTATTATACGAGCTATTATCAAGTTTCTTTTCCACTTTAGATTCCGGTTCTCCATCACTTGACGACATAAAATCAGATAATTGAGGTTCGGGGACATCGAATCCAGCTTTCCGAAGTTCTTGGGCCTTCATTTTAGCTTTCCAAAGTTCAAATTCTTGAACTGAGTGGCCAGAAGGTCCTCCACTACCAGATGTATTAGCTCCACCTCTATCGTCTCTAGATCTACCGCCACCAGTTCCTTCTGTTTGTTCGGGTGATTTTCCTCCAGCTGTTGCTTTATTATCTTCATCATCCACAAACCATTCGGGCTCAATATTTTTTCTGCCGCTATTACTATTATTATAATTCGATCTATTCTGACTTGATATACTAGGTCCCCATTCCGTATCTTCCGGCCTATATTGTCGATTCCCACTACGATATCCAATATTATTGTTGCCAGCATTACTTGGATATGGACGCGAGTTGTTATTACTTGGGTTATATCCTGCTCCCAGTTTACTAGCAATACCTAATGATGAAGTAAATGTATTCCGAGGAGGCGCTAAACCATCTTCTCGATAATGACTATTATGTTAGCAACAGAAATAGTTTGAACGAAGACAACTATGGGATCTGGGATCTGGGATCTGGGGTAGCAGGCCGCAGTTTATCGGGTCTCATGGAAGATCACTTACCTAACAGGTCCAGTTCGGCCTACATTGTGATAAGTATTAGCCGGTTTGGCAGGTGGTTTGGGTCTGGATTGTTAATATTCAAAAAATTACATAAAATAAATTGAGAAATGTTTCTCACGTTCATTCACATCATCTCTTCTTGGACATACATTTCAAACTTGAGTAATCCATCTGGAGCTTTGACTAATGGAGACTTTGATAGTTCCAATAAACTGTCTATGGAATAATAATATCTCTGATCCGGAGGTGAGCTTGGGTGGGTTATATTTGCCTCTTTAAAAGATATGATTGATGGATCCATGACTGTGTTGATATTGGTGATGTAGTAGTGATGATAATGATAGACCTAAGAAATAAACAGTCCTATAGATTTGCTAGGTCTTACGTGAAATTCACAGCCTTCGTTATATAGTTATAAAAGGGATCGAGACACAGGCAGGGTATGTTATAGTTTGAGTTTATCTATAAGTTAGACTTCGTATATTTCAGAATAAAAGAAGATGGTTACCTGGCTGCTCACTTACCGATACATGAAAAATATCGATTGACTAGTTATGGTTATATATTAACTTTTTCTTTCGTCTTGATACGTCTTTTCGAGTGAAGAAAGAGGGACGGAACTTGCGCGAAGTTTTGATATTGAAGTGCCACGATTTGGTGATACTTGAATAGAAATAATAGTGTATCTATTGTTATATTGAGGTAAATAAATGGACGGCTGACTCGATTCAGATCATTCAGTCTTTCAGATCATTCAGTGACTCAGACTCATTCAGTGTTTCCTATACCGTCCGTACGTAACAACTGAGACCAAGCCCAATCCCAAAGAGGGCTAGGCCAGCCTCGGAGCGCAGCGAGAGCTAGGGGTCTCGGGAATTGCCTCTGTCGCCATGGTCGATCTCATATTAATTCTTTGCTCTGGAGTAAAATTAAGCCAATTAGGGTAGGGAAGGGGTAAAGAAGTTGAACTCAGCCCCAGCCGCCGGAGATCTAAGATCTATTGCATGAAATGGATTGAAAGGCTGCTCGCAGTGGTTCTCTCTTGTCAGAACTTTATCTAAACTAGGATTCTGTCGAAATTTTATAGTGCGATATGTTAGCAGAAAAATGCTAATATATGAATTTATATATCCGTCTGCCTTTAGTGGTCCAGCTCTGAGTTAGCGACTGATTGTTGCTTTATGTTGCTGTATATTTCTGTAACTTGCGACTGCAGCTCAATAGATCTTGCTTTAGATAAGATAATGCAAGATCAGATGTGGAATTGTCATCTGCTGTAATACAGATGAGGTTCAAGCTGAAGATGAAGAATAATAGTCTTACTGCTGAAGATTTTAGTATCCAGAATGTATTATTTGGTTGACTATCTCGATTCTCTTAGTTTAAGACCGGCGACGTAGCTATACAGTAGCACCTACCGTTACTGGACTCCTGGCCACAGGGTCAGGAGTGCTGCAGCCTGGAGTGGACGATATACTAGGTCTAGGAAAAGACGTGGAGGGTATAAATATAAGGTGGGATGAGATAGTTCTATTTGAAAAAACAAAATTATTTTTAATCCCCACCACTCACAATCAGTAGAAGTTAGTAAAATTGTGTTCAACCAAAATATTAATTATTCTTTCTGCCAGCCGGCCATATGACAATTGCAACTTAACTTTAACTTTAATCCACGTTCGTCGAACACAATCGACCGATCTGATAATTAATAATGGTTCTCATGATCTTATGTACTCAAATAATAATGTGATGGTTGACTACTACTACTACTACTAGCTAATGAATGGAAATTAGACATGAAAAACATGTTGAGACAACCGACTGTCGGGCAGAAACAGCAAGAGGTCCAACTAATTCCTGAATTAAGGAGAGTCAAAATCCAATCCGGTGAATCACCCGTTTTCGATAGAGTGATTCCTTCTCCCTCTGTCTCTACCACAGTATTAAGTTAGCCATCAATTATTTCTGTCCTTTTTTTAGTGGTGTGAACGTAAAAAACTCAGGGGGCGGGACTCTCTCAGGGACCCACTATATGCACCAGCCTCATTGATTTTTATGCGGCTTTTCGCTCATTTCGCCGATCATTTCTTATCGCGCTCAGTAGCCGCTCAGTTAGGTTCGATCAATCGTGAAGTTCCTTCACGTTCCGGCTCTCAGAGGAAACCCCAGGCTCAGACCCAGTCCTAGCGTTGAAGAAGTTCGTTCGGATTTCTTAGTTCTTCCGAGTTGGTCAATCCTATTCTTCGAAAGAATCGACGATAGCTCAAAGGGTCTGGGGGGCATGCTACAGCCGCCGGATACAGAGGATCGATCGGCGGCAGGAAGGTTGTATCAAAACTTTATTACCACTATAACCACTTCCTTGGATCAGCCAGCCCCCTGAAAAAAATTGAATGCATTTTTTTTTATGTACTTGGACTAATAATACACGCAATTGGTGAATTAGATAATCAGGGGGAGGCAGAGAGCGGTTTAGAGCGATAAATACTATATAGAGGGGATGAAGTTCACATCTCCCTATACAAAATTGCGTATTATATATATATTAAAGTGACCAAAAGCTTACTACTATTTAAGTGACCAAAAACTTACTACTATTTATTATACTAGCATCAGATAGACACTTTCATATTTCTTTTACATTTTTATCTTTTAACAACATTGTTTTTAAAGGCATATTTCGTTCCAGCATTATCATTGTAATACCATATTTCAGCATTCGAAATAAATGGCTAGAGTAAAAAATTCCCCCCCTCAACCAATCACAGTTTCACATGAAAAAGAACGAGACTTTTTAACAGTTTCAAGCCCTTCGGTTGCTAGTGGAGTGGTTACTCCCACTTTCACTGAACATATGAAGGATCTTACAAAAAATGCTCTTCAACGTAAAAAGGCTCCAATCATGGTTGATAGTTCAAATTCTTTAGCAGCCCTAAAAAGTTCTCATAATGATTCAACTGGTGCCGATATCAAACGTCAAAAGACAGTTCGAACAAAGAGAAGTAAAAAACTTCTTCGGTCACAATCCAATTTGAAAAAAATAAGTCCTTCACGTAGAACAGGAGGAGCTGCAGGATCACCTCAATCAAATCTCAGTAAAGAAAAAGGAAAAATTACTGGAAAGAGAAGAGGACTGATATCATCTAATAGCACTCAAAATACTGTAATATTATCTCCAATAACTCCTCCAAGTGGCAGGCCTGAGGATTCTCCTATTATTCCTACAGTTATTATTCCCCAAAATCCTAATACCGATGGCTTTGTGGGTCCTGTCAGCAGTAGTGAAGCTTCTCAAATTCCAGATAAGGGTATTTCTCATCCTTCTCATTCTGGACCCATTCATCATAGCTTAGCTACTCCTCCTTCAACTCCTCCTCATATTGTTCCTCAGACTCCAATATCACCAGTTTTGCTAGTTAGAAAACGTAACACTGGTAGAAGCATTAGAGGAAATCCTATTCGAAGATATCTTCAAAAGCTTTTCCGAAGAAGATCTCGAACTAAATTTCATTTCACAAAAAATGATTTACAACATCAACTATCCTTTGAAGTAATTGCATCTCCTCGGAGATCAAAACCTGCTAAATTTAATATAAGAGCAATTGATTTGCTTCGATTACATCCTCATATAAAACGTGCCTTTAGTAACGGTTTTCGTTCAACCTCAATTGCTACTTCTCCCATAATATCACCTCGACCAATCAATTTGGCAAAAAATTCTAGTAGTCTCCTTAGTAGTCAATTTGATGAATTCGATTATGATTATAGAAAGCGTCAACAGAAGAAAAATCAACGTCAAAAATCTCAGCAAGATCAAGCTCAACAACAAGAAGATCAAGATCAACAAAATCAAAAACAGCAAGGTCAACAAGGTCAACAAGATCAACAAGGTCAACAAGGTCAACAAGATCAACAAGGCCAACAAGATCAACGAAACAAAAAAAACAAACAAAATCAACAAAACCAACAACAACGTGTAGAATTCTCTGGTGTAGAACTAACTCGTAAAAGATCAACTAGGAGAACTGGTCGTCGATCAAGTCGTAATCGTTCTATTGCTTTACCGATAATTCGTCGAGTCGATATTTTTGGTTCAGATGATCCAATTGAATTACTTGCTGGTCAAGGTTCAAGAGGAGCTTCGACTTTTGATGATCCTGTCAAAATTGATGAAGCTTTAGAGTTCGTCAATACTTGGTCATGTTACTTGCGTAACGCTATAGCAGTTAGAGTAATTCTTCGGCAGGAAATTCATTCTTGGGAGGTTCAGGAAGAGAAGAAATGGCGAAGAGCAACTTATAATGGGAACGATACATCTTCAAGCCTTGATAATATATCATCCTCAGATTTTCCATCATTATCAGATAGCTCTGCCGCTTATTCATCTGCTCACTCTACATTATCGTCACCGAGGCAACCCACTATTGCCAGCTCATCTTCGGATAATCGTAGTGTTTTAAGTACTTCTGATAGAAGTATATTAGAAATACCTGAACAAAATCCTCGAAGACAATATATGAGAGATTCTCTTGATGAGCTAAGGATGGCCCAAAAATATGGATCTCTTGTAGGCAGTAGTAGAACAGCGTCAAAACAAACTACAACTTCCCCTCCTGCTCCACCTAGCATTCCTTATAATCCATCCTCTTCCGATTCACTAACATCAATGTCTAAACCTGGGACAGAAGCAAAGTGGCTGGCAGGCAATCAAAGAAGAGTTGTTTCTACTAGTCCACGACCATTACCAAAACCACCCATTCGAGATCCAGACAAGAGCAAACGTATGGTATCAAGTCCAAATATTCTTGGATTGTCGAATATTATTGCTCACGATACTAATGGTGAAGAAAATGAAAATGAAAAGAAGAAAGAAAGGTTGATTAGCGATGCAATTCTTAGAGATATGTATCGTGAAATTCATGAACTCGAAGAACGAACTGATCAATTACAGGAAATCGTGGAAAACAACCCACCAAGAAGCCATCTTTCGACATTTCAAATGGATGATAATACGAATTTTAGTGATATTGACGTCGAAGTTGGTCGTTCTGGCAGTGCCGGTAGTAGTGTTAGTGATGGTTTGAAAAGAGGCGGCATTAATAGAAGAAGACCACGATCTCATATTCTTGATAATCGTCGTTTATCTACAGCTATTGAATCAAGTTGGAGCAGGTATGATTCGGATAGTAGCGCAACTCCTCGAAGCAATACTAGTAGCAGTTTTGGTTTTGATTTTGATTCCAATAGTTTACCACGTCGACCAATTGCTGTAGATTAGCAGATTTAGCATATGTGACTTTTATTTCGGCTTTTGCAACATTTTGTAATAGAGATAAATAAATAAGTAGATTTCGTTCTATTCCCGACCATACGTTACTAGCCTGTCGGTTAGCCACTGAAGGAATGAATAGCAAACCAATTGAGGATCCATCTACTTCTAAAACTCATGATGGTGCCATTTTCATTAACCGTCGCTTTGAGATCCGCCTGTATGTATGATAGTTACGGATTATTATTCCTTAAATATGTATTCAACTGTCTCATTTTATTTACTAAATTATATTTGTTTATTTCATTTCTGATGTAACTCGTGCTATTGATTATTCATTGTACATAACCCACTACCAAAAAGGCACAGAAAGAAGGTCTAAGTTATGAGATTGTGGTATATGACTCTAAAAATTATGTAAAGAATGCTTATGAACATTCCATTTTCGTTTAGGTAACAAACTCAAATCAGCTTTTGCATCCTTGAAATCATCAACATTAGAATTTAAAGCAATGAAATATTCAGCAATAACTTTAGGAAACCATCTCTTACCTCCCGGTTGAAACCAACCAAGATGGCCACCAATAGATGTAGTTACCAAATAAGTATATGGATTTTTCTTAACTTCACCATAAGGAATACACTCACTAGATACTATGGGATCATCCAATGAATTAATAATAAGAGTCGGAGTACGTATAGATGTCAATCTATGAATACTACTTCCAAGTCTATAATAATCAAAGGCCGAATCAAACCCAAAAAACGGAGCAGTATAAAGTTCATCGAAGTCATAAATTAATTTTGGTTTAGGTTGTTTTTGAGCTTGCTGGTATATAGGGCTTTCAGAAAGAACAACTTTATGGTTTTTAACTAATCTTAATAAATTCTGGGTCATAGCAGGAGAATATAAATGATTACCCATGAAAGAACTATGAAGTCGTAGTCCACAAAGTTGAAGTTCCCATGGATTTGCAACACAACAAGCACCATCAACTTCAATATCACTACCTTGTTGACCCAAATAATTAGCTAATATTGAAGCACCTAAACTATAACCAACAAGAAATATTTTACGATGGGGTTGCAATTTTTTTAATCTACTAACAAATCTAGTAATATCTTCGGTCATAACTCCACAGAATAATTGGGGAGTAGTAATTTTGGTTCTATTACAACCTCTACTAGTTAAAACAAGACAATCAAATTCAGTTGATAATTTTAAAAGTTGATTAATAGTAGCTCTAACATAAGCTTCATGAGCACCACCACTCAGACCATGAAGAGTTATAAGCAAAGGTCTAGTTTCAGAAGGATTTTCAATTTTGATAATTTCTTCAGGGGTTAAATAACGAGTTCTAACAGGATAAGGAGGAACATTTTCAACTGGTTTATATTTTAAAGATTCATTCCATTCATCTTTAGAAGTAGGAGTATCGATAACGTGGTCAACAGAAATAGTAGCACCATCATCCCAAGTCAATAATCTACGACCGTAATAGATTTGATCAACAGAATCGAAATTACCTAGAGTAGTATAAATAGTTTGAAGATCACCATTTCCAAGTAAAGGATGATTCCAAAACCAAGAATTATCTTTTATTTCAGGAATGTTGTGTTCAATTAATTTATCTAAAGTAATGTATCCTTCTTCATTGTCTTCGTTGTCGCAATTTTTTTTCAAAGGAAGTTTAACTGGATCTGCCGGTTTATAAGTATGAATACTCGACCAAGGAGAGAATAAAACCATGGCGACGATGATGATGAAAGCGAAGGTGATGATAATGATTGAATTCTGAGATATAAGAGATAGAAATAATTCCATAGAAAGAAGCAACTTTTGAACTCACTACCGAAAACAGAAACAGCCGAGGTAAACCTAAACTGATCGATATAAATAAATGTCCGAAAGACCCGTTCCTTTCTAATTGTCTTTCTTTCTTTTGATTCCCTTGAAAGAACTGAAAAAAATGAGAGAAATGAAACAAGAAATGAAACAAGAAATGAAACAAGAAACGAAACAAGAAACAAACAACAAACAAAACAAGAAACAAGAAACGAAACAAATGAAGAAATGAGCGATGCTTTAAAGAAGTCTTAAGTTTTCCGGACATGATGTGACCTCCGAAGCCGTGTACCAAAATAGTAGTAGTTCTGGTGATCATCCCGATCATCTCTTAATGTAACGGTTAAGTTACTCCTTGGATGGACATACAACGTTTATGCGTCTACCGGAGGCTCTCCGGCGTTACTTCACTCGGGGCTGATAAGATCGTATCAACTGAGCCCAACTCGAATATGTGCAACTGGGTCTAAGGCAAAAGTGTGTGACTGTTGGTAATTTGCTGGTAAGTTAAAGTTAAAGTTAATTAGCGCTACGAAACAGTAAGACGTTGACAATAGCACAGCACCACTTTGAAGCTAAAACGGTTGACTGTCATGTCATATTCCTGCAGCTGCTCCTAACTAACTGTTTAAGTTAGTTACCGGTTATTATATGCACACTTTGTTCCACCGGGAGACCGATACAAGATATATTTCAGGAGTCAAATTAGTCCGATAATAGCCACAATCAAGTTACACAGGTAAGAAAGTTTTCAGTGAGTAAAAATCTCAAGATTTCGAGAACTTTGATCAGAGCTTGTGTGTCATGATGATGATTGATCCGATTGAGCTACTAGTGGGTGTAACTGTTAATGCGTAAGGTGAGGTTTGGACACTACAAAAATAACTCTACGTTATTGTAATTTGTAACATGCTAATAACAGTCCGGAGGGTCAACTCTGGCCTATGGCATTCGTTCTTTCAGGCATATGTTAATCACTGTGCTGATAACTTATACGTAACTATGCGCATTTATTTGCAAGAATACCACTAATTCAGGGGATTCAGGCTTATCAGTCCACGGTAGCTCATATAAGTACGCGGGCCGGGCACTGCTCTGTTAAATTAGGAGGATCCTTTAATGTTAGCTTATTTAACAGTTAACTATTATACAATGGAATTCCCAGCTGAGCATTAGTTAATCCACTTAGTCTTTGGTCGTTAAATAGTTCCTTTTAATTTATAGTGTAGTCGGTACAACTGCCATAGTCAAAAAGTACTTGTTATTGTCGCTGTCTCTAAGTATCTGACAGTCACCGTAAAAACATCAAACTAAGGCCTTTTTTTGGATTGTTTTTTGAAATACCCACTAAATAGCTATCAAAGAATCATTTAGGCTTGTCTTTTGGATAATATTTGACGTTCAGATCATTTTGAAAGACCCAGTGAAACCCCCCATATAATAAAGGGTTCGGGTATATAGCGGCTATTGTCAAAAAATACTTCTTATTGCCAGGTCTATGTACTATCCCTTTTAGTTATAGTCCCTTGATCAGATATTCCCTTATAAGTAATCCCTTATAACTTTATTCCCTTATATAGGTTATAGTCATGTTATTTCCCTTGATTAACCCTTACCTATTCTCATCTGTGGGGTTACGAAAGTGGGGATCTCCAAAATTATTTTTGTACCGACCCGAACCGAGCTCCAATTGAAATAAACGAAGTTCATTCGTAAGTAAGAGGAAGATTAAAAGAGGAAGATTAAAGACTACGAACTAAAAGATAGATTAAAGGTGAAGGCTTGAAATAGCTGAAATAGCTGAAAAAGCCTGTAAAGTCGAGTTATAGAAGAGAGTTATTAAATCATCAAACTAAAAAATAAATCGGTTGATTTGTGTTGTACCTGGATTTGAATTAGATTGAATCAGGAATTGAAATTGGATAAGATTAAACCTGGAGTTGGATTTGACTTGGATCTTGAATTGGATTCTGACTGGACTTTTGAATCACTGATTAAGAGGGACTATATTCCGCAAAGTCTATTTTTCATTTTCATTTTCATTTTTATTTTCATTTTCATTTTCATTTTTATTTTCATTTTCATTTTCATTTTCTATTTCTTTTTGATAATTCAATAATTCAATTAATTCACATTATTTTTTCAAAATGTTCAAAACAATATTTAATAGAACTTGTCCTTGTACTGCTACTAGTCGACTCATTCTAAATAGAATACCCGCCAGATATAGTCATTATAACCTTAAATCAAATGATTCATCACCACCAAGACCAGAAGTTACTATTCCTCAACTACAAAAACTCTGGAAAAATAAAATTCCAATCTCCGTCATAACTGCCCATGATTATATATCTGGTATGCTAGCTGATAGAGCCGGTGTTGATATGGTCCTTGTTGGAGATTCTCTTTCTATGGTTGCTATGGGTCATGAAAATACTAATGAAATTGATTTGGATGAAATGATATATCATACTAGAGCTGTTTCCCGTGGAGTTCAATATTCTTTTTTAATTGCTGATTTGCCGTTTGGATCTTATGAAACATCTCCTGAACAAGCCTTTAATTCGGCTATAAAGATGATTAAAAAAGGTTTTGCCCAGGGTATCAAAATGGAAGGAGGAAAAGAATTGGCACCCACCATTAGAAAATTGACTGATTTTGGAATCCCCATTGTTGGTCATATGGGGTTAACACCTCAACGACAGAATGCTCTTGGTGGGTTTAAAGTGCAAGGAAAAACTGCTAAATCCGCTATGGAACTTTTAGATGATGCTTTAGCTATACAAGAAGCTGGGGCCTTTCTTATTGTTATTGAGGCAGTACCTGATAGAGTAGGAACTTTAATAACTGAAAAATTAACTGTTCCAACCATTGGAATTGGTGCTGGTCCCGGTACTTCTGGTCAAGTTCTTGTTCAATTGGATATGCTTGGGGGTTTTGATACGTTTGTCCCTAAGTTTCTTAAAAAATATTCCAATTATTTAGAAACAAATGTTGCTGCTATTAAATCATATCATGCAGAAGTTAAAACCCATGCATTCCCTGCGCCTGAGCATACCTACACTATCAGTGATGAAGAATTTAGTAAATTCAATGACTTGGTATCGCAGAAATTTAACTGATCAATTGATTTGCTCAATTGGACGATTGCATTTTTTTCTGTATATGTAAACGGCAGGTGGGGTTTTCTTGCCTGTTCAGGATCTTCAGTCGATTTCCAGTCTTTTCTGTGCTGTACAGTACTGTATGTACCCTCTGAATGCGATTATTAAATGCAGCATTTTATTATAGCTATCTTTTATTGTAATTAAAATTACATATACATATACTAATCCATTAATAGAGAAAATCCATCTCGGATAGGAATCTTTCTACCAAAAGTATGTAAATCATGATCTATGCGAAAAACCAGGGTCCTTCCAAATTCTGGAGCAATAACATCATTTTCAATATTATTCTTTTTCGCAATCTCATGAAGTATATCACGAGGCTCTAAGAAATGTTCATCACTTAATATATATGTACCCCAATGAACACCAACCATCTTATGTGCCTGTAAATCTTTCATAACTTGTACAGCCTCATAAGGATCGATATGTTGGGGACGAAGGTGCCATCGTGGTGTATAAGCTCCACAAGGTAACATAGCCACTTGACAACCTCGACCAAAAACCTTTCTAATCCCATTAAACAAGTCGGGTGAATATCCAGTATCGCCTGCATGATAAAAAATAGGTTTACCATGACGAAGAACCATGAATGAACACCAAAGAGTAGAATTAGAATCAATCATTTTACGACCCGACCAATGCATTGCAGGAGTACAAGCTATTTCCCAACCATGATATTTGTCATCCTCATCAGAACCATTATCATTTAACGAAGTAATAGTACGAGAATTATTAAATGCCTCTTCATCTAATAATGCAAATTTTGATGATGGGCCTGAACCAACAACTCCTGATAAACGGATCTTCTCCCACCAATCCATTTCACGAACGTTAGTGATTCCTTTAGATGCTAAATGTCTAGCAACTCCAGTTGGTACAATCCATAGTGCGTTATTACCTATTTGTTCAGCAGCCTCAAGCTCTAAATGATCCGGATGGTCATGTGAAACAAGAACAACATCTACAGGAGGTAGATCTTCTATTTGACATGGAGCAGGCGCTATTCTTTTAGGACCAACATATTGTGATATAAGATGTTCACCGAAACAAGGATCTGTTATCATATTAAATCCCGGGAACTGAACAAACGCACAGCTTTGACCTATCCAAGTTAGAGTAAGTCTATTATTGACATCAGGTAAATCTTCTAATAATTCCTCAGTTTCATTTCCAGATACTGCATAATTATGATGACCAGGATTACTTTTGGAAAGATCAATAATTGATTCAATAGGAATACTAGGTGAATGAATTATAGGAGTAAGGGTAGGAGTAGTAGGGGAAGAACTAATACCAGTACCAGCACTAGAAAGTGACGTGAACGATTTTTCATTATGACTGGCAAGTAAACTAGGTAATTCAACTGCAGATTTTCTACCACCTAGAGCATATTCACGAGCATTCCGGAATAACAAATCAAAATCTGGTTGTCTATTAGGTAAAATTTTACTGATTACTGCTGGATCTAAAGGTACTCCACCACGCGGTTTGGCATGAAACAACTCAGAAACACGACAAAATATAAATTCAAAAACAGTTTGACTTCGATATTCAGTAAAAGGATTAACGAATTTTCCACCTACAATCATACTACTAAATTTTGTAGTAGGCCAATCAGCGGTTTTTGAATTTTCCAAATCACTCTCTAATAACTTCAACCGGGCTCTTTCAGAGATTTCATAACTAGTCCGAAGTTGGACATAAGTAGAATAGGCAGTATAAACTACTACTATACCTATTCCTGTCCGTAGCTTAAACCCCAACATATTCCAAAGAATTACAAGAAACCGAATTTTTGATTTGGATTAAGTATTATGCCCAAAAGAAGGACACAATAGCAAGAAAGCAATAAAATAAAACTGAAAGTCAAAAGTCGGAAGTCGGAAGTCAGAAGTCAAAAGCCAAAGAACGGAAACCAAAACCAAAAACCGAAAACCACTTATACAAAAATAAAATATTTTCTTAAAAAATCAATAACCAAGTTAACAGAAGTATATATAACTTCACAAAAACGAATGAACAAAACAAATTATTAACGTCGGTTCTGATATATTACCAAAAAATAATTTCTGACCCCCAAATCCAATCCATATAAATACAAAGCTCGCTGCTCACAAAGGAAAGGGGGGCTATTTATATGCTCTTTCGCCACTTCTATTTTCTATACAGGACCTGTCAAGTCCTTCCGAAAAGAATCAAATCAAATCAAATTAATGACTGGTCAAACTTCCGGTTCGAATTCAAGGAAGAATTCCAAGGAATTTTTATTTGATAAATATAATTTAAGCGATGAGACGCACGTGATGTGAGGCTTTCGTGCATGATATTTGCGCGTGTTTTGCACGCGTTCTTGTCAGCCGGTAGATTTGCCATGTGCCTATTTGCCGGCGAATACTCGGAGTTTGTTGGGCCAAGCGAGCTACGGGAGATCCAGCCACGTACCAAAATCACTGGGGCTACGTACGTACAGCGTAGAGACCATGAAAAAGAAAAGAAAAAAGAACTAACAAATTTTTGGGAGGAACAACAATAGTTACACGAGGGAAACAAGATCTCATCTCATTGATAAGTAGAGGCTGGTTGTGAGACCTAACGGTCGTTTTCCTACAGCAGATGAGGTAGAACACGCCGTACATCTTCGTTCTCATTTCTTTCGAGATTAAACCTCTTATTAAGAGAGAACCAAGGACTCTGGGATTTGCCACGGTAAAACTAGCTATTTTAAACGAAGATGCAGGTCCAAAATCTATCTAACCGCATGCATAATGCACGCATAACCATCAAATTAACCGCTAACCTGTTAGATCTATTTAGTATAAAAACGTATTTAAAAACTCAAAAGCAACGGTGAAATACGTTTAAAGTTACATATATAGGTTACGGCTTTAGTTAGACCACTCTGTCAATTACACCAGTTTCAAGTGAATCGAGTATCGTGTCTGGTTTATCAAAATGGATCCTTCCTATGAGATTTTCACCAATCATGGGTTCCATGAACAGCCTTTAGCCACCAGGGAGCGGAGAGATAATTTCGACAGTTCGGCGAACAGAATGATAAAAGAAGGAATAGCAAAAACATGGGAATACATCGAAGACTTAATGGGCTACACTTTGTGAAAAAGACGTGCTGGAGGGAAAGATTAAGGAATTTATTCGGATGTTGGCGCCTTGAAAACTACACTTAAGACTGACAAGGACAAGAAAGATTTTCAAAAAGTCATCGAGACGTTCGAAAAGGATATATTGCTGCGTGGCGCAGATAAAGCCAGTTGTATAATAAAAGGTGTGTTCCTACAAAATCAAGCTCAAATGATTCTTAATAAACAAAGAGCTCCACACAGAGAGAATAATCGAGTTCTGAGTCCGCAGGAGCAAACTATCCTGGTGGCTAAAGGCTGTTCATGGAACCCATGATTGGTTGCGTTTGGATTGTGAACATATTTATGAATTTAAGCTCAATCAGACACGACTTGCCAGTTCATTTTTGAGCTAGACTTGAAATTAGTAGGTGAGGGTCCAACTAAAATATTTCCTGAGCTTCAATCCAGAGAGAAATCTCCCCAATTATACAAGGTAACACAGTGGACATGGTCCGATACCTATTTTCATGTACATGACGAGGTTCTCCAGGACTGGCCCGCAGACGGTGATCCCGACCTTCCAATCGCGACTTAGAGGATAACGAAGATGTTAATTCTATCGTTAGATGGAGGGATGAGGTGACTGAAAGGAGAATACCGAGGAAGTCTAGCCAAGGAACGGAAGAACTGTTGCTACTGGACTTAGAAGAGAACGGGGACAAACCGGATCAGGAAGAGTCATTGGATATCGTGTCGAATACTCAGCTAGAATCTCAGGCATCGAATTCCGATATTCAGCCAGAATCCCAGGAATCGGATTTGATGGCCACTCAGAGACGGAGACAGAGACAGAGACAGAGACAGATCAGAGAGTCAGAGTCAGAAACAGAAACAGAGAGTCAGAGTCAGAGTCAGAGTCAGTCAGAGTCAGAGTCAGAGCAGAGTCAGTCAGAGTCAGAGTCAGAACAGAGTCAGTCAGGGTCAGAGTCAGAGCCCTGAATCTAGTAGAAAAATCAGCTGAGAAATATTTCAGAGATGAGCTGGTTGACGAGGGCCTATTCGTTCAAATCATTACACACAAAACAAAACTAGGGATTCTGCGAAAAAATTAAAGAGCCAAATCATGGGCTGGGCTATAGGAAATTAGGTAGATCTATAAATATAAATATATTATTAAAATATTAAACTGTCAAAACGGGTTTTTACTCTTTTTTGGCTGATTTGCGTTGTTCACAATGCATTCCGCAGATCATTTCCAAAACCAAACAAAACTCTATATCGATAACAGTTATGTTGATGTTACTATTTAGGTGATACCTTATCAGGAATTGTCCTAACCCAGATTTGAGCCGCTTTTCATGAGGCTTCTAGACTTTATTTATTGAGACACGAACCCACCACCAACTTCATCTCCTCCTCAACACGAGATATTGTTTTCAGATATATTATTAACATCTTATTGAATCAGAAAAATAATTATTTTTATAATGGTAGTGAAGAAAGGGAAGTTGACGAATAATAAAGCTGGCCAAAGTAGACTTACACATTCGTTTGGTGTATCTAAGCGTGGTGCAGCAGTTGGAAAAGAAGGAGCAACAGCAACAACTACCAAATCATTGAAACAAGACTCTCTTGATACTAGTAGTGACAATAATAAAAAGGTTGAAGGAGTCTTCACTAAACCAGGTTTAAAGGATGATAATGGATCATTATCATCTATTGATCCGGAAAAACAGGAATATAAAAAGTTTTTGGAAATACTAGTCAAATCTAGAATATCACTGCCAGTTCATCAAGAAGAGTATAATACTGCTGAAAAGATTTTGAAACAATTTGATCTGACTTCTGCTTATGGACCAACGGCGGGGTTGAGTCGTTTAGAAAGGTGGAATAGGGCACAAAAGCTTGGGTTAAATCCACCAGAATTAGTCAAAGAGATCTTGACGACTAAAGAAGGAACTACAGACCCAAAATACAGTCAATCTTATTTATATGGATATGTTTAATATATATCTGTAGGACGACGAGGAATTGTCTATTACTATCGAGTAGCAAGATTTTATTATGTATTAATATAATTTTTATTTATTCATCATTTCCATCTTCTAAAGTAACAATTCGTTTTATAGGCTCTGAAGAACTATTAGACTGTAACTGTGCTTGAGCTTGTTGTGCCTTAACTAAAAATTCTTGTTTCATTTTAGCTAATTCCTCTTGAAATATTTTTTGAGTAAACATTTGAGCCTGTTGTGGGGTCTGAGGTAAAGGTTGACCAGAAGCAATATATTCAGCTTTACGCTTTTCCATGCGAGCAGCTACTTCCTTCATTTGAGCAGCAAAAAGTGCTTTAGCAGCTGGGTCAAGATTATTAGGATTTATTGGTTGACCATCAGGACCTGATAATTGAATTGGGAACGATCCTGCATCACCAGGTCGTCCACCTTGTTGCTGAAACTTCTTTAATAATTTCTGTTGTTTTAATAATTGTTCCTTTTGTTGTTCCTGTTCAAGTTGTAATTTTTCCTCCTTCTTTTTTTTCTTTGATTGCTTCCTTCTTTTAGCTTTGGCAGCATCCTGAATTGATTTAGCTTCCACCTTCTGTCCGTGCCATGCCCATAATGGCACAAAACTTTCAAAAAATCCAACATCTTCAAATAAATTGGGGAATAACCATAATCCAGGAGATAATATGAAATAACTAATAACAAATAATATCAATCGAATAATAGCTACACCAAAGAACACCCCCAAAAGACCTAATGCTCCCATAGATAAATACCACACACCTATCCGCATCTTTACAGGCCATAATGGGAATAATACCACTGCAAAAATTACCGCTAATGCCAACACGGCATAAAGATATGTTATTAATTGAACTGGTTCATGAAACCAAACGTAATACATATCATCACCAAATTCCTGTTGTTGCATGATTTGTAGCACAGGAACACCTGGTGATGGTTTTAGACCATTTTTCAATGCTACTTGAGTCTCGAGTTTCTGGACTCGAAATGCTAATCGATTAAGAGGTAAAAGACGGAATGCCTCAAGTGCCTCATTCCTATTGGTGATAACTGGTAAATTTTTATTTTTCTTTTGCGCTTTAGAATATGCTGGACTTTCTAAAGCACGAATTGCTCGTTTGACTATAAGTTAGTATAATGGTAGTTTCTGTGGTTTGTCTCCGTATGCTATCTTCTCTCTTGGGTCATCTGTTATTACCCTGGGAGTGCAGGAAAACAATAAATAAGAACCTCAGACAATTAAGAGGGGCCAGGGCCTATTACATACCTCGAAAGAAATCATATCTCTTAGCATTGAGAATCCCTTGACGCTGCTTCAATAGCGACTGATGACGAAGAAAGTTTGCCACCGCCAAAGCAGGAGGAGTCACTTCCTTAAGATTAGGAGGCCCGACTTGTACTTGGGACATTTCGTTTGATCGCGACAAAACCCACTAGAACCTAAATGTCGTGAATCAAAGCGAGATTGAAATATGCATGAAATAAATCGACTTCGTGTTAAATATGACATGCCGGGTAACTTTTTTCAAGCGCACGTGATAGTTACATAATAATTAGGAGTATAATTACATAACGTTGCATCCGATGAGATGGAACCGGGATGAACCGAGCCAGAGCTACAGACAACCTCGAGTAAAGCGATAACTAGAGGGTCGGGGGTCGAGACTTGAGAGAAGTTGGTAGATCAAATATATTACAAACTATGCACTATAAAACTCATGAATAATGATTCAATTTCCACAATCTGGCTTTACCAGCTTCATTACCAGCACATAACATCTCTGTTCCTGGTGTAAATGCAACAGAAGTCACTCGTCCTAATGGAGTGCCAGAAGTAGGCCAATTCTTGAAAACTGTAAATGATGGTACATGTACTAATTTAAATGAATCCTTTTTAGCTCGACTTCCCATAGCAAGAATTTGACCATCAGATGAAAACTTTAAACTACTTATAGTGGTAACCAATTGATCCATAATAGCTCTTGGCTTATATATTGGTGGCTCAGCTTCGGATAATCGCATACCAACAACAGGATTCTTACGGTCATAAACATTAACAATACCATTAGAACTACCAATAGCACACCATCGATCTTTTTTACCTCCCAAAGCAATAGTAGTAGCACCAATACCACCTTCGTCTTTCCATCTATCAGAGAATTTTCTTGCTCTCGAATCCCATTCCCATACATCACCTCCCGTATTTAGAATAGTTAATGAATCATCAGAATTATGCCAGGCAATATCCGCAATAGTACCTTCTACTTTAGCACCAGTAATCCATTGACCACTCTGAGTAGATAAAATATTCACCCAGCCGCTACCACCAACAAGACCTACATATTGACCACAAGGTGATAATAAGAATTTCTCCATACTTCGTTGAGTTTGTTCATGGCCATACATTCTTGTAATAGTTTCAACTTTACCAGTCTCAATATCCCAAATATAAAGATTTCTTCTTCGACCACCGGCAAATACTCTTCTACCATCTTTATGGAACTGTGCTGTTTGGAATGGTGAACTTCGAACATGTAATGAAGTTGCTATAGGATTTGATTTTCCATCAACATGATACATTCTTAAAGTTCGGTCATAACCACTTGATAATAATAAAGGATGACTAGGATGGAAATCAAGAGTTTGGACTGCTGATTTCGATACTGCTGCTGAATTTGCATCCTTTAATCTTGTTATATCCAAAACTGAGGGAGGTAATAATTTAGGTGCAGATTTAGAAATATAAGTTGATTGAGTTTTTAATAATTTGGATAACGGATCCCCAGTGATGATTTGTTCATCATCATCACCATCATTACCTAGCATTTCTTCATCACTACTATTATTATCATCATTTTCTGTCTTGGAAGTATCCTCTGGCCTAGCCCATTTAGGGACTGGGTACATTTTCTCGAATCGAGCTCTTAGTCTATGATTATATTCTTTTCCATTTACCATATTTTCTTGTTGAGTTTTACGTAATTTCCTTAATCGATCACTTGATTTCAATGACACTTGTAATTTTTCATCATCACTATCGATCCATGCAGCTTTGCCTCCATGAATATCTAAAATATCATTTTCGTCATTACTACTGCTACTTTCATCATCATCATCATCACTACTATTATCTTCTCCCTCATTATCTATAATCATTGAATCTGCTGGTTCATCTCCATCATCAATGAAAAATAGATTATCATCTTGTACAGTAGTTAAATCTTGGTTTTCTCTAATACCATTAACCTTTCCAGTTAATTTTTCCTCATCCTCCTGCTCTTCTTCTTCTTCTTCTTCTTCTTCTTCTCCAAACGTATCCAGATCAAGTGCTTTCAAACCTGATTCAAATCCATCCAAATCTCCAAATACAATCTTCTCTAATTCCAGTTCTTCATCATCTTTTGGTATTTCAGGCTCTGCAGCTATTGCCGTCCGGTCTGCTTTATTCTTTCGACCCATCTCTAATCAATAGCCGTGGATATACAATGGTATATAGAAAAAGAATAATATATAATATATAATATATAATAATAATATATACCAAGAACGGAAGCAACAACTAAAGATCTTAGAAACAAGTATAGGATCTCTTCGATATTCCAAATTTTTTTTAGATAGCGACATGCCCTAACCTTATACGGCTGAATTATTTTTTTCCTGCAGGTTGAAGTAGCAGATCTGCAACTAATTACCGGGTAGGTCATTTCTTCATTTCTTCATTTCTTCATTTCTTCATTTCTTCATTTCTTCATTTGATTTAGCTCATTCCTTTATTTTCTATGAGTCAAATTCCTCTCTTATTAATTGTTCGATTCTTAGTTCAATTATTACATTAACTGTGGATTCAACTTGTCACCAAGTAAATTCTGCAACCTTACTTTGATACCCTAACCGCTATCTAATCTTCCATTTTGTTACCTGGTTAAAGAGTAAAAGTTCACCTTAAATATTCATCTGAGTCATCTTCAACTTACTCTCTTTACTAATAAGTAATAGCTACTTTTTGAACTTGCTTGCTCTACTCCTTGTTGTTTTTGATTTAAATATCTGTTCCATCTCTATTCTCAACTCCTATCTGCGCGCGAGATGTCTCCAGCTACCGGAGACATGGATCAGTTGTAGATCTTGCTACCGACCTGTCTTTCCATATGCACGGTTACCTTCGGTATTTGTCTCCTTCGTGGTCCTGATCTCGATCTCTGTCTGAGTCGAGTCTGAACCTGTCTGAACCTGTGATAATCAGATAATTCTGATTTTGCCAGCCGCGCCAAATCTTAAACCTAAACCTGAAATTTATTTTTTATCTTCACCCAAAAACTGGTTCATTCCTGGTATTCTATATCACAACAGATATTACTGAGATTCATATGAATCGCTGAGAATTTGGTGATTTAATATGTCACCTAAGACAGCAGAGGAGGTCACACGATTTTTACGCACAAAAAATGAACCTATAAACCGGCTTCTTGAGGTCGCAGAAGCTCTTCATAATGGTGAACTTACGATATATCTTCCTCAGAAAAATGTCGTATTATTAGAATGGCTATTAGATCGAATGGGAAGTAATACGACTAGTACTAGCTTCAATGACAATAATAATAGTTCTAATGGTACTAATTGGCGTCTTGAACCTAGAACTTGGAAACTTCTAAGGTCCCTCTTTCTCGGTCTTGCTTCAGATAATAAATACGAAGCAGGAGCTAGAGCGTTCAAAAATCATCATTTTGCATCAAATATACTCACAAGTACTCTTAAAGAAATAGCTTTATATCCATCTCCTAATATTTTTGAATTAATTACAGCTAGTTTGAATGCAATTATGTACTGTGAGAAAATTGTTATTCTTTCACGCGGTGGTCCAAATCATGATAATGCAATTGCTCAACAATTAATACTGGCATATTTGACTTGTGCTCTAAATTTATGTGAAAGATATTTTAATTCGAGTAGTTCGTTTTCAGAATTTTCCCAGTTCACAAAAGTACTTTTGGAAATTCTCAGTCAAACGCTATCTCGTGGACTTAAATTTTCTTCCAAAAGTTCCACAGGTATAAGCATTATGGCAAGAGAGATCGCTATTACGGCATTAATTAAAAACCTTAATAGGAATGATGGCGAATTTTCCCAAAGTATTAATACTTTTATTGAAAAAGTATTGGCCTCTTTATTTTCAGATTCGAGTAACGAATTACCATCAATAGAACTTTCCATCGCCGAAGCAATTAAGATTATCAATGAAACGGAATACCAAGCAAAGTCAATTTCTGGTTCGTTAACTAAGCTTTACCAAGCTATGATCTCTTCTCCAAACGGCAGGATTCTTTCAGATAAATATTTTGAAAAATTAGTTTCATGTTATCCAAAGGCAGCAAAAGATCTTCTTCAGATGGCTGTTCATAATCAAATTAAAGTTGAAGCGTCTACTATTCGTAAAATTCTTGACGATCAGTTGAAAAGAGAATCAAATGGTATTGACTGGACAATTGTCAAATTCCTTATTGAGTTAGATAGTCAACTTGTTCTCCAACCCATAACTGCCGACTTCATATTCTCGTCTATTAATAAGGATAAATCATCATCGCCATCATTATCGGATGTAGCAGTAGCAGTTGTAAGGGCATTTTCTCAGCCAAGAGATATGCCAGACTTCTTTGGTAAATGGAAAGCGTCTCTGGTTCATGAGAATTCTATCTGGTATTCAGATAAAGTAGTTGAAGCTGTTGGGAATAACTTGAGAGCTTTATCTAGTCATCAGATAAATGCTCTTCTCAGAGATTATACATTAATGGAACTTTCTCCTTTAAAAAAGACCAAAACAGAAAGAAAGACAAATAACAAAAAGCAGAAAAAGAATGATAATGTTGACGACGTTTCTGTTGTCACTTTAGTAACATTAATCTCCAGTATTTTATCCACTGATAAGGTTTCTCATGTCAAGGAAGTATTATTAGAAATTCTTGTTGCGTCTTCGTCTACATGGAAAGTTAAGTTTCTTATTATGTGCTTGGATGGTGAATTCGTTCATCAAGCAAAAGACCGCCTTGACTTACAATGGAAAGAAACGATCATTACTAGTGAGTGGCTTGACTACTTCTGGGTATTATTCAGGGTAGAGGAATGTTTTACAATTGATCAATTTTCTGCTATTACTAGCAGATTTCTAGAGTTTATTGAGAATGATCAACTACCCGAAGATATCGTGTCACTTGCCCTATCAGGAATTTCATGTAGATGGCTTTTATTAGTCAATAACAGGTTTGACCAGTCTTGTCTAAATAGACTTTGTTTATTATACATGCGAAATCCGAATAGACTAATGGAACTTGTGTCGAATGATTTAGTCTTTGAGCAGCGATCCTTAACATCTTCCATAATTGGTTCTATGATCCAATATCTTAAAACGGGTCGAAATATTCAGTTGATTTCGTCGGCATTGGTCCAATTTCCAATAGAAGCGTTCTCTAAATCTACTAGACACCAGTTAGTTGATTTGTTATTGGATTTGAAAGTTGAAGATGAAGACATTATTCAAGTTATAAGAGAGTGTTTGAGATTATTACTTACCAGACCGACTTTCTCATCCAAGATTGAACGAGATTATAAGGTTATTCAGCATCTGTTTTCATTGTCTTGTCAAGATGAGAACAAGAAACTTGAGGACGTTACTAATGACATCTGTAGCTCTGTTATCAAACATCATATGGAAAATATTACCAATAAATCAAGCAAGGACTTCATTGGCGATCTAATATCAAAGATGCAGAAGAAATGCAAAAAGCAGATCTCTAGAAAAAGCTCCTCGTCATCATCAGATATTTGGGTTCTGAAATTCTGTTGTATTCTTGTAGTCAACGCTGAATCTCAGATTGGAAGTGAGTTCCATCAAATGTTAATCGATTCTATAACTTCCTACCTTTCGAGAGAAATGAAAGATGAGAAACACTCAACAAAGGATGTGATCTCATTGATACGATATTTACAGCTCGTAGTAAGATCATCTGCCATTTCAGCCGAGTCTAGTCAGCTTATCAAACAGGTAGTTGGAGAGATTGTGACCCAAGGTTTGAACGGCGGATCTACCGATCTTCTTATCAACTGTTTTAATGTATTGTCCCTTTTGTGCAGCGATCTGTATGACCTGACTGCCTTGACCTCATTGTTTATAATTATTGGTAAGTCAAAAAAGAGCATGGAGGTAAACCCTAGATGGACTTTTTCTAACATAATAGATGATGACTCTATCAATTCAAGTTACGCTTATTCTATTTCAAATCTTAAAGGAGTTAATAGCGTCTTCGAACTAATGTCACAAATTGTCGACGGATGCTATTCATATAATACCTACCAAGAATCATGTTATAATGCTCTAAGCGTAATTGGAACTTGTATTCCAATTGACGACGAGCCATCTATACATTTTTTTACCAGGATATTGGCTCGGTTCCTTAACCAATGTCGCGTACTTTCTGAAAGGGCTGTCGTTTCTTTTTTGGATCTTGTTGAGAAGCTTCTTAGAGAGAAACCAATGGTCGTTACACAGCATGGGCTAGAATTAATTCTTGCCATTGTGTGCAAAATAGTGTCCACTAGTGGTCCTACATTTAAAGCAGGTAATGTTGACCATTTATTTATTTTATTAACTCGGGTGTTTTCATCTGTACTCTTATTCCATCGTCACCGTATCAATGGACGTCATCATTTAGTAATAGGGGCCTTTGTTGCTCTATTGAAGTGTCTTGCAAGACCGCTTAAATTAACGACAAATTGTCAAATATGCGCATCATGGGTACGGTCCGAATCTGTTGGTGTTTCTTCTGCAATTGCGTATTCGAGGCTATTAAGTAATCTCTGTGAACCACCTGTTAAATCTGTTCGTGAAAGAGGAGGGAAACGTAATCTAACTTCATCATCGACGCTTGCTAAAAAAGCATTGGCAAGACATGTTTCTGCGATCTTAACTTCGTACATTAATTTATCTTTACAAGTAGGGTTCTCTGTTGAGATCCGAGGAGCTTTAAGGCCAGGATTCTACCCAGTGTTAGATGTATTAGGATCGGATGGTCTTAAGACCGCGACTGCACTTATGGATCCGTATTCTAGAGCATACTTCAAGACGATATATGATGATTACAAATTGAATGGTAGATGGAGTGAAGAGTAATTATATATGAAATAAAGACAAGAACATAGAATGGACAGAAATGTGTTTCTTCCAGTTATTGAGCTCTGCCCTAAGTAAATTTCAAACCCCTATCTTTTGCTTCTACAGTTCATTGAGACAACAGTTAAATTGTTATAATCAGGAATTATAATAGAGAAATAATATTGGAATAATATATGTGTTTACCTCGAAGATTTTGCTCAAAACCAAGCGTTTCGTTCGGTTCCGAACATACTCGCGCACGCCTAAGATCTATAGATTACTTTCTAATTACTCTGTGCTCGTAAATAGATCTGAGAATCTACTCGCTCACATCCTCAACTAAAGTTCCTATAATACGTTTGATAATATACTTGATCAACAGATCAAGGCGTTCTAGATGAACACAGCAGCGGAAGTCATGTTGGGATTAATGTCACAAAATATGAACGTCTTTTCAATGTGATATTATAACCGTTACAATTAAACAACATTTTAAAAATGTAAACATATATCATTTCCGTAAACGGCAAAATTTGACCACGGTTTTTGAGCAACGTTGTTCGATCGATCGTTAGTAAACTGGCCCTTAAACTGCGTTTTCGAACGGGAGGAAGAGCGTTTTTCACCACATAAAATGAGTTTTTTCAAAATCTCATAAAGGACTTTAAATTTCTATGAGACGCGGTTCTCTTCGATCTCTACGATCCTGATAACTGGTCGTTTTTGTTTAACGCGTGTAGTATTTCAAAACGCGACAATCTTCTGTTCCATCTTCACCTCCTCTGCCAGAGATCCATTAATTGTGGAAAAAAAAAGTCAGGAAAAATGTCTTTTTTTAAGAAAATAGATACTTCTTCAGGCTACGGTCCTAGTCATTCTCATGCTCCACCAAAGAATGCACCCTGGGTTGAGAAATAGTATGTATATCTGTTAAGCGATATAGTATGATACCAATTGACTAACTATTTAGCCGTCCAAAAACTCTGGATGATATCTCAGCTCAAGATCACGCAGTCTCGGTATTGAAACGAACACTACAATCAACAAATCTACCTCATATGCTATTTTATGGTCCACCAGGAACTGGCAAAACCTCCACGGTTCTTGCCTTGGCCAAGGAATTATATGGACCTGAATTAGCAAAATCGCGCGTACTGGAACTTAATGCATCTGATGAAAGAGGAATTTCTATTGTAAGAGAAAAAATTAAAAACTTCGCAAAGACAGTAGTATCTACTCCAAGTGAACATGCTCGAAAGAATTATCCTTGTCCTCCTTATAAAATCGTAATTCTCGATGAAGCTGATTCTATGACTAGTGATGCTCAATCAGCTCTTAGAAGAACTATGGAAACTTATTCAAAGATTACTAGATTCTGTTTGATCTGTAATTATGTAACACGGATTATAGATCCTCTGGCCTCTCGATGCTCCAAGTTCAGATTTAAGCCCTTGGATGAGACGAATGCATTCGAGCGCCTTCAATATATTGCTAAGCAGGAGAATGTTAAATATGATGAAGATGCCTTAAAAAGACTTCTGGAAGCATCAAATGGTGATCTTCGTAAAGCTATCACTCTATTACAATCTGCTTCTCGATTGCACTCTTCGGCTGTTCCTGCAGTAGCAGCAGCAGATAATGATGACGGGGATATTGAAATGTTGGATACAATTATGGTCAATGATAAGGTAACTGTAGCTACCGTAGATGAAATTTCTGGTACTGTCCCTGAAGAAACTGTCGATGGTCTTATATCTTCATGCCGTCCTGAAAAGGTTGGAACTAGTTTTGGTGATGTATTCAAATCACTCCAAACTGCTGTGGAGGAAATTATCTTTAGTGGATGGAGCGCTTCACAACTTATAAGTCAAATACATGACAAATTATTATCAGATGAACATATCACTTCCTCACAGAAAAATCGGATTTCGTGGATTCTATCTGAAATAGATAAAAATTTGAATGATGGATCTGATGAACATTTGGCTCTTCTTAGTACTATGACCGGGATATCCCGAGTTCTTAATTAGTGTGAGGATGTAAATAGCAAAAGTTCAAACTCCAGTCAGCATCATACTGGTAAGGGCAAATACAGCA